>JAUPFR010000002.1:18655022-18717522 GCA_036925125.1 Oreortyx pictus
AATCTGTCTTTTTTTAGAGGAAACATCTGCTTTATGAATGTAATGGTAAAAAGCAAGGTTGGAAATTCTTGTTTTGACTTTCTTCAGAAAAAGGACTGGAAAAGAAACCTAAGAGCAAATTTACAAGAAGACCATGCAGATGCAGATGTAGTCTAATGAGCAGAATTCACTTACATTTTTTGTATATATTTGGTTTTCTACTATAGTTTCTCAAATCGGGATAAATATTAGAGTCTTCCAGCCATAGACAGTTCATCCTTTCTAAGTCTGTTCACCAGATTATCTTGGTCCAGAAAGACAGTTATGACTCCAGACAAGAAGCATGAAATTTTGGATAAGTACAGTACCAACTCTACTTATCATTCACATTGCCTGCATGCTAATTAGGAAACAAACCACACAACAATTTTTCACTTAACCAAATAAGCTCCCAGAAATGGTCTACTCTTTCATCTTCATGTTGTTACTCAGTTATAGTTGAAAAAGTAATAGATTATTTATGTCGTCCTCCAAGCATTTGATTTAAAGTTCAAGATTTTTAAGTACTATAAGTTGCCATTATGATAAAATATTGGGCAGTACTATCTCCTGGACACCATATTTTTAAGAATATGCTTCATGCCTCATTTACCAGAAATGTATTGAGATTTTCCTGAGCCAACATTCATAGAATAACTTCACATTTTTCATAGCAAAATGACATGTTTTTGTTTAATTCCTTTGCTCTCCAGAACTGCTAATTTGAGCTACTATTATATATATGACATACCATATAAGGCTCAAAAATGGTGCGTTCATATATTACATAGAAAAACATATATGTAGAACTGTGAGTTTCCAGACATTATCTGGTGTCATTTGGCTCTTGGAAAATGTTTTATTTCTGAAAAAATGACAAAGGAAAGCCACAAGCTAATCACAGGTGTGACACATTAAGCCAGAAAAGTGACTGCCTTGAAAAGAGAGCTTGTTCATGATAGAGAATCATACATCTCAGCTCACTTGGTATTTCTTCCTGCCTTTCTCCATCTAGTGCATGAAAAATCTGTAGCTGCATGCAAGGTGCATTGATGTCCTACCTGACTGAAGTTTAAGCTGAGATACTATTGTGAAATGTCAAACAAAGCATGTGTGCATTAGAAGCAATTTGAATAGAAACAGAAATGAACTCTACCAGAAATCATATAGCCTTGGTGTTTTAGTATTTGGACAAATATGAGTGGTTTCCTGAATGGAGTGGCACTCTGACCATATTTCACACAGATTGCTTGAAAAGACCTGTGGATGGTTGCCACAAGCTGTACATGCCCAAAAGATCATAACTGTAGAACTGCAGAACTTGTTTCGTGCTGAATCCCTGGTATAGTCAATGTATCATCTGACATATAATTCAGGAGGATGGCAAAATAAGAGTTAGTGTTTTTAACCCTCAATACCAAAATGATATCATGTTAGAATACTTTCTCCTATTCACTATTAAAAGATTGCAAGATGATAGTGTGATAACACTGCACAACTTCCCTTGCTGCCTTAGCAATTCCACTGTTTTAACAATTCCTCCAGGTCCCTATAGTTTTTAGTTTGTTACTATTGATGATGGATCCTGTTTAGCATTTTTGTTTTGCAATAAAGTCCTTGAAGTCTCTTCTGTTCTATGCTCTAGAGTAGAAAGTTAGAGATGATAGGGGATGTAAAAGAGCAGAAGTTTCTGAAGATACGTAATTTAGAAGTTTGAACTAAAGGAAATAGAGTGAGAACAATTCAGAGAGTAGACTGTATCAGAACGATTATTTTGTGGGCAGTGTGTTTGTTAAGGATGTTTATTCACATTTGTTGAGATCTCATACACTACAACTAAATTTGACAAGGCTACAGATGTAAGCAAGATGATGTTTCAGTCCCCTTCCCATTCCTGCAGGGCTAACAATAACAAACAAACTGAAAGAAAACAACAACAAAAAAAATCCATAATAGAGGAAAAGATGGGGTAATAGTTTTAACTATGTCATACCTGCATAGTTCAAGCTCAGATCTTGCAAGAATACATAGATCACTGGGTCTACAGTTAAAGAGCAGAAATTGCATTCAAAAATTTCTTAAACACATGATAAACTGTAAAGTTACAAATCACGCGGCATAAACTACTACAGAAGGCAAACAGAATAAACAGGAATGAGCACTGCAAACAAAAGAAAGAGCTAAGGTTAATTCAGGTTCACAGTGGGCTTTGGAATGAACTAAAAATATGTCTCTTAAATGCAAATAGAGAAAAATGATGGACATTTGCATGATTGACAGCCTTTCGAAATAGAAGTGTTGCTATAATTAAGCAATAATGTATGAGTGAGTGTACATTATGACAAATTGGAAGCTTGGTTGATTAGATTGAGCATATAAACTGTCAGTATAATTATCACATTTTAATCATTTTTCTCCATTTTTTATAACAGCATTGTCTTCAGCCTCATTTGGTGCTTATTAGATTGATATTCTAAGAGGAATTGTACAACATAAAACATGTCCTTTAACAGGATGAACTTTAGATAAGACTTTGGGTACGTCTATAAACATTTACAGTGATAACTGTTGTGTCTCAACTTTTTTGCCACATCTCATGTGTCAAGTAACATTATTTTAGAGCTTTCTTTATCATGATAAAATACCATAGCATAGTTTGTCTCACTGAGTACTTACGTACATAATATGTATTTTAAACTGTCATAGGCAAAACATCTCACATTGTTACAGCTAAATAATGAATTCATGATACATACTGCAATGATTAACAAGATGCTGAGTCAATAAGTGTGGGAACAAGATTTTTCCATTTTTATGCAGCTATTCTGGACAGCGTGTAATTTATTAAACAAGAACATGTTCTGTGTTAATGCCCAGGAAACAGCAACATTTGAAGCAACTCAATTTTAAAGGTTTAATTTTATACCAAGTAAATTTCTAAACTGTAAACCATTGAAGGAGTAGCATGTCCCTGAAATTACAATATAACAAAGAAAACAGAAATTCTTAACATGGTCCTGCTCTTACATTCTTACCCTATCTCAAATTAGATCTGAGTATGTCTTTACCATTGCTGAAATTAGAATGTGGAAGGTGGCAAATTCAGGGATCCGTGAAAAAAATTCTCAAGGTACTTTCACCAGTTCTGCCACTGTTTTGCTTTTTGGCCTTAGGCAAGATGCTTATCTACTTCTCAGATTAGTGACCCCTTGGGAACCAGCAAAGATTATTAGCTCACTGGGAAACAGAGATACTCACGTGTTCTGCAGGGAGTACGGGAAAATTAATGTGCTCTAGCTCTAGTTTACAGCTGTTGAAATTCTTATTGTATGGAAGGCCTCCTCAAGGCCTTGCAGCTACTATAGAGTGCAGCTATAAAGCTTCCTAGCGATTTTAAGGATACCTATCAAACACAATTGTACCATCTTTCATCAGGGAGTTACATAGAACTAATCATAGCAACTGACAGGTGTTAACTGTTCTCAGATTAATGCAAAGTATTCAGTATCAGAGGTTTAAATGTTCTTTACCACCCACATTTGAAAAATAATGACTTGAGAAAAAAAATCTGGGCAACCTAAGCATACTCCAGATGCTCCCTCTGCATCCTCTTAAGTATGCATTCAATAAACTGGAAGCATTATATTTTCTCAAGATACATTATAACATCAACAGTGACATTTGAAACAGTAAAATCTTCATTAATTGGTAGATTTATAAAGGTAAAATTTCCAAAAAAGTTCTGCTTGGATATTTGATACAGTTTACTTAGCCTATTTCCTTTCCTGTACTTTTAAGAAATATTCTTTAATTGGAATTGATGCTATAAAGGTTCTCAAAAATGCATATATTTTTGTCTCAGCTTGCAGAATATTTGCAGAAAGTTATTTTGAAATCAGAAATGCAAATATTCATGTAATAAGACTACTTTTATTATAGGACTTTATCTATCCTCTGAAAATTTACCTTCTGACCTCAGTTTTATCTTCGCAGTCCTCCAACAAAATACTTCAGCATCTCAAAAATCTTCCCTAAGTTCAAGGTGAAGATGTTATTTCAAGTCTTGCATATTGCTGTCTGTGCAGAATAATCTTGTGCAATTCTTAATTCTTTTGCTACTACTTCTAATGTCCCAATTACCAGTAAAATGCATAAAAGCAAGATTTTAGCATTGATTTTTCCCTTGATTTTCTCAATAGCTTTCACAAACCTCAACTGAAAATGCTTTTTATCATAATTATAAGGGTTTGATGTTGGATCTTACTAGCTTTATTTCGTATTTCAAAGGACTCAGTGAAGCCCCTTCCATGAACTTAGCAACAAATATCGGTTACCTAAGTATGAGAGGTAAAGCCCCATTCTGGTATGAAAACTGTGCAAGAAATAGTAAGGAGAATTGTGAATAAATGGCCAGATCTTGTCTGGAAAAGAGATTCACAGTAGAGAACTTCAAAGTTCAGGGTACTCATGTCATTGTTGTTCTGGAGATTTACTCCCCGAGGAGGGCCAAGATGTAGATGAACAATGAGGTGGGAAAACAGGCTGATTGAATCCATTAGTTACCTCGGTGAAGCTATGGGACTCCTCTAGGTATACCTTCTTGTGACAGAATTCCGCAAGGGACAGATAAAAGCCATCTGTCCCTGCAACCACAGACACTCTGCTTGCATTTTGAATTGTTTGCGTTGCTGAATAGTTCATATGTGGAAGAAGTGCTGTGTCTTGACGCTGCTAGCACTGTGTGGGCCTTTCCTCAGCTAGCTCAGGGATCCTGTAGGCAGGTTATCATTCCCTACTATGTGAAACAGGACATTTTCATTAAGGTGAGGAAAATTTTGTTTTCAAATGACGGAGGGCTAATTTCAGCCCTAATAGCAGGCTCTCTAGATTACATATATTCCCTCTTACCCCAGTGCTAGCAAGGTGTAGAGGTAATATTGTAACCTGAAAACACATTCATGTTTACTTTGGACAAAAAAGGGCAGAGGCTTGGATCTCTTATTTTAAGCATTCTGGTTGGCCTCTCATGGTGTTAGAAGATTAATTTACTTTCCTTTTGTTTCTTGTCAGTGTGTAATCCATAGCATTAATTTATGTCTCAAGGTCTGATAACATCAGTTCTCTGTCCATTGTCATCAAAGTGTATAGGTGATGTGTAGAAACGATAACAAGGTTGCATTTTTTCTGTTCTTGATGCCTATTCAACAAAGCAGCCTGCTAAGCATTCTTCTTCCATTTCTTTATTGCTACATTTGCTGCAAGAGATGGAAATATTTTTTTTGCCCAATGAAAGAGTCATTTTTTAGTGAATTTAGAGATTAGAGATTTGCTGACTTTCAAAGGTAGCAAATGACAATTATTATATCTGCCATATACATAGGTGTACTTCTTTCTTGAGATTATCCAGTTATTATTCCAGTCTGAACAAACTGAAAGGAAATAAATATGAGGTTATTCTGAAAAATATGCATATACACAAAGAAGAACTTTGTTTAAAGTTCAGTTGTCTTTTTCACAAATTTGAAACATACACCTATTTTACACAGTTTTAACTGAAGTCTCATCTCCAGTACCTGCACAGTGGCGGTATTATCTTTTTAGACAGAGGATTTGCCATTCACATATGTGGTATGGAAGTAGAAGCTACCATTCATAATGTAAGCATACAAAATGTTTAACTTTTGCAAATATTTGGGAACAGTGCATCTTTTCAGCATATTTATGTTTGAAAGGCATCAATTCCCTGCATAACTGTTCACTTCTAACTACACATCTCAGAAGCAGAATTCCCTTTTCTGAATGCATGCTGTTTTTCTCACCAGAACTAAGTCACCGACAAGTTCTCTTCTCAAAGCAGTTACCAATGTACTTGTATAACATTATTCCACAGATTTGCTATTGAAATGAAATACTGCAGTGACCTTTTTAATTCCCCTGACTTTTTACAATCTTTGAAATTTAGCACAACAGCAGGAGTTTAATCATATTCACTGAAGTAAAAGACAAAATAAGGCACCTCTACGTTCAGATAGAGATATGACCTCAAAGGTGCAGAGCCTTCAGAGACTCACCGGAGATCCCCAAGGACAATTACAGCAGACTTGCTTGTGATCTTCCTGCAATCTCAGACTTTGCCTATTGATAACACTAACTGAAATTTTGCACTTACATTGTTACACTCTATCCTGTTGCTTTCCTATCAAAGAATATTCTCGTATTTACTTCATCTCTCTATTCCAGTTTAGGTCAGTTTCTCTGAAAGTGCTTTCCAGACCTGAACTTCTGTGTGTGCAAACTTCCTAAATGACTTCACAATTGTCCTTTTTTTTTTTAGGTTTATTTAGTTCAGTTGATCTAAGAAACAGAGTAGATCAAAGGAATAGAATCAAGGATTAATATCAGCGCCCTTAAGCTTTTTTTCTGTATGATGGCACTGTCTAATGAGTCAGAAGATCATCACAGGCTGGTGAGTTCTGTGTTGTGGCTTTTTGATGGTCCCTGTGAATTGAATTAATAACTGTGGTTCAGTTAATCAAAGGCAGAGACAAAACCTATCATCACGAGCTGGCAGCCACAGCAGAAAAATAGGGACTTGAGGTGTGGTGGCTCCCGACTCTGTTCTCCTGTATAGACAAAGATTTGCATCCATAATGTTTCTGATGTAATTCTTTTGTTGAAGGGGACTGCAATTGTTCTGGAAATTATTCAAGAATCTGTCATGAGCACTAAAGACAACAGCTTGATAAGAAATGAACCTTGCAGCATTTTAAATCTTGTGGACAAGCCTTTCACATGTAGATCTCAATAACACAAACCTTTAGTAACTTCCAGTACCGCTGAAATTAAACGATCTGTATGGGATGCTTCATGTAGAAAATCTTGAAAAATTATTCTCTTCAATTCTGTAAATGATTCTTTTTTTTAATCTAGAGTTTGCCACGTCTTGATTTCATAGAGATTTAAATGCTTTATTGATCAATTGTATGTATAAAACAGATGCTTTCTTCAGTGCTGTTCAGGTATTTTATAAATAAGAAAGTTTTACTTACTAATACGGTGAAAGGATGTTTCAAAGTTGTGTTTGTACTTATCTCTCAAACAGCAATTTTCTAAATGAACATTTTGTTAACAATAAAGACTCAGCTTCAAAACCACAAACTTCCTCCAAGTGGTCTTAACTAGCTTAAGCTCTTCAATGAACAAATGCCAAGTTTTTCTAATCTGAAAGTTTTCCAGTTCATCTACATTGCTCTGAATACAAATGCAAGAGCTCTTTATCAGCAGCAAGGGCTGCAGAAAAAGATTTTGACCAAAGCAGGTAAATTATTCATTGCAGATTATTTGCTTAGCTAGAGTTTGACTACTTATAGAATGGGGCTGCCTGGAAATTCAGGTGGCTGACCTGGTCGGTTTACAGCCAGGTGTTTAACCTTCTGACAGAAGTCAAATCACGTGTTCAGCTGAGATGTTGTTCTTGGATTAACAAATGAAGTCATTTATCCTTACAGTATTTTGCTTGACCAAAGACTACTTTAAAAAATGCATTAGGCTAGCAATACTCGCTGTTAAACTTGACATCCACACAGGGATCTTTAACAAGCCATTTGTGGCCCTTCATTACAAAATTTACTGCAGAATTCTTTATGTACTTCCATATCCATCACATAAAGCTCTGTACAGTAGTTTCAATAAAATGTGTGTGAAGTGCTGTACAAAACCCGGTCTTGGCAACGGGATTCCATCAGGAAGACTGAGTATCACAGTATTAGACTTTTATTTGTAAGGATTTTCCCTGTAAATGACTAAATCATTATTCGGTTGAGAACTTACTGTAAACAGTGTATTGCTTCTGGATATATCACCTGTAATCGATAGGCTCTCTTTCTTGCTCAGCACTTGTTAATATTGTGTACAGGTTTGATTAAATGCTTAAAACCATTTTTTAAGTGACAGAATTAAAAAGGATGGACTAATTACCCAAACATTCAGCTTTTAATGCAACACTCAAAAACATTTACTGGTGCTATATCATCATAGGATGTGATCTAATCACATCTAATAACTTATGTCAGACTGCCCTTCATTAGTATGTGGATAAGAGACACATGATCCAAGGGAACTCTAAATTTTCTGACAAAGGTGGCACAGATGCAATCTCACCACACTGATTGATTCTCTTAACATCAACTAAACTTTCCTTTTATTAGCTTTTCCAATTAGTTCCTTTTGCTATATTTTTTTTAACTTTTAAATAAATTTTCCTTGCTGACAAGACAGAAATGCCTTGTTTTCCACAGAAGAGCTACTAATGCCTCAAATATACAAAGTTATGCATGCAGTCCTGTTCCTTGGGTTTCCAAAGTGTTTGTGACTCCCACAGATGTTTATGTCTAGATTAAGGAAGTGCCAGTGCCCGACAAGACAGGAATGAAAGTTCAGTGTTGAGGCCAAAGGTTGCAATTTTTATAGTGTTGCTATTAATTACTGAAAGAAGGTGTAAGCACTTTATCAAAATGTATTTTCTGCTCATCTTCAGGGTGCCCAGACATGATATCCCAAATATGCCTGATAAGTAATGTCTGTAGGGATGTACGTTCCAGTGCTCAGAGCTTGGGTAAAGCAGTCCCCTTCTCCCACCCACATTCAGTAACTGAAGTTACATGATTATGAGTAATATTTCTACAAGACATCTGTTTCTCTGACTGCACAGGCTGCACAATGCTCATTTAAAAAGCATCTGCTTAACATTCCTTTTATCCTCAGTTTTCAGAGTATGGCCCCTTGCTGTGAGTACACACAACTTCAATTTGACTTTACAAACCTGGATTAGTTTATCTTCACATGTTCCTGGCGTAGTGAGGTTGTTACATCCTCATTTAGTAGAAGGGAAAATAAGGCACAGAGGGATTTAATTTAGATACTAAGGCCCTGATTTGTTTTGTGTATGCAGTACTAAGTAATGCATCGTAGCTCTGAAGCACATCCCTGCTGATTTTGGCGGTGGCTATGATAGATTGGTGTTCTGTTCCCAGCAAGCAACCATAGGGAAGAAGTTGGATTTAAGGACTTTGTTTAGTAGCATCAGAAATCTTGTAGCAGAATCAGATACGGGAACCATTCTCTAAGGCAGCATTGGAAAGTGCTTTCTTTGTCTCTTTTTTTTTTTTTTCTCTCGTTGGAGACATCTGGATATCCTGGTGAACACTTTCCCATTTTGATTGTAAACAAGGCCAGACCATACTTTATTCAGTTTGGCAAATCAGTTAAATAAAATTTCTGTCATACTGTCTCTTATTTGACTTAACAATTAATCATATCAATGTGGAGATTGCATGTCAAAGTGTTATTGCAGAGGATGGTAAAATAGCCCAGTTTGGCTTTGCATTCTGGGGCTAGTTTTTTAAAGAGAACTCCATTTACAACACCAGCTCGAACAATCCCAGCACCATTGCCAGAGGCAGGCATCTCACTCATGCCATTCTTTGCCGCAGCCTTCCCTCTGAACGTGTGCATTTCCTTCAAGGTTCACTCCTGTTGACTTTACTTTGCCATCTTCCCTTAAAAGAAATAAAATCTGAAATGGAAAAGTCCCTCTATATGCTTGTCCCAATCTACATTTTTTAAGGTGCTTTTTCAGTAGAGGCGATATGAGGCTCCTTTTTAACACAAAGCCCATATTGTCTGCCAATTACTAGAACATTCAGGAAAAGATGCAAAGGTTGGTGTTTTTCAGTTTCATCCCTTTTCTCATTGTCCTCCTCTCCTTCAGACAAAATCGTCGCAAATTTCTTCCGGTATTTCTCTGCCACCACCAATAGCAGCTAAGCTGAAATGATGGGATGTTGTCAGTAGGCATTTCAAAGCCGGAAGGAATTCTCCTCCCATTGCCCTTGTGCAGGGTCAGACCCTACAATGTTTAGAGACATGGAGTTTTTCCCTGCTTCCCAGATCGTTGTTATTCTCAGCCCACGATTCCACCTCTGAACACTGAAATGCTTATTTTCAGTAATGAATATTTCAGCCGTTGAGATAAACAGCTCTCATTTTACCGAATTACATACAGAGCTTGGTTGCACACGCTTCACTTCCAGGTGCTTGCCAAGTGCAAGGATCACTGAACTTTGCAATTCAGAATCCACAAATCAGGCCTGAAAAGACAGGAGATTGCCTTTAAAATAATAGAAGCTCAAAGAATAATCAGTGTTGGCATTTTTAATTTGCTGTCTGGTTTCTAAGCCTTTGGGGATTGTATTTTCCCTTTACAAATCCGCAAGGACAGAAACTTTCACATTTTCTAATGAAAGAAGAAATGGGATAAGCATAGGGTAAAAAGCAAAGAGACCGTGAGTGTTGACAAGACTGACAATGGCAGGCATGCTCTGTAAATACATTGTGAGATGAAACTTGATCCCAGCCTTTGTGGTTTGCACAATACCTTGAGAATTCATGCCGATCTCTACAAGCACAGTTCAGCATCAGACACTCTGCAAAGAAGCAGTGTTGAAAATCAGCCCCAAACTCACTCGGTTGTCTTGATATGCAACACAAATACTTTTGGTACTAGCATTTACAGCCCATCACTAATCCATCAACACAACATTCACGCCTGTTGTTTGTAAAGCTGCCTGATACAAAGCCCATTTCTGTGACTGTTTTCTCATTTGTGAAAAGGAGAATAGCAGAGAATCTCTCTCAAGTTTATGAAAAGTCCTGGTGTGAGATGATCATCGTTAGCAATTCTTATTGGGGATGCCTGGTCTCATCAAAAGTGTAACTCTAGAGCTGCTTGGAAGCCAGCACTGCTGCCTGCAGAGTTGTCTGTTGGTGGCGCATCAGCCCTATGCTCCTGTGCGATGAAAATGTCCAAACTGCCCCATTGCCAGAAGGAATACAACTGTCTGCTTTTTCTTCTACAGAAGGCATAGATCAGGCTATAATTTACACTCAGCGAAAGTCCAGCACTTCAGTGGTGCTCCTTTTTCTTGTACTCAAAGTGGTTTTATGTACTTGACATAAATGAATGGTTATGATGCTTCCCCATGATGGAGCTACATGGAAAATGTACGAAGCAGAGAAAGCAAGCAACATAGAAATATGTAATGTTTTCTATTTTGTTGTTCTTTTTTAATTTACTCTTTTTAGTTAATCTTTTTATGAAGAGAGTGGTATTAGAAGAGTGTGTTTAATAAGGTCCTCGGGTTGAGTCATCCTTAAATGTCCTTCCATTTCATTTAGAAATTGAAAAGACAAACAAAAAAAGCAGGTCTGCAGGGAAGATCCAGGGACCTGGATGTGGAAGAGATCTGGCATGTCATTATGTCAAGCTTTCTAGCACTACCTAGAACTTTTATGCAGCTCAGGGGAAGAAACTTTCCAACTGGATAAATAATAACCTCAAAAAAGCATTAGGAAAAATCATCATACGAAGTATAAGAAATGAAAAGAGATCAGCTAAATAACCTCTGGCTTTTAAGTCCAAAAGTGTAATGATAATGCATTGTCAAAAGTCATGCTTCGTTACACCTTGCAAACACTTGAAATATCTATATCCTGAAAAGTATAAAGCAAAAGACCTGAATGTGCTCAGGTAAGAGGGCTTGACTGCAAGATCTGGCACCTGTGATAGCAAGTATTGAATACATCTATCTTCTGGGTGGCAGCAGGCACTTGAATAGTGAACGTACCCATATTTAAGAAGGCAATACATTTGGAGGACCTTTTAACTTCTTTTTGTGGAAGTCATTACACCTAATCTTGAAGGAAATCGTAAAAAAATAGGGGCAAATGACAAAACGATAGAAACACATAATCTACTCAGTGGATAGCATATATCCACCTGTTACTTGTCTTTAATTCCATGACAAGGGAAATACTGGAGATATAATCCCTCTGAACTTCAGTAAAGCATCCAGTCTGATGGACAGGAAGTGAGGAAGAGTGATGTTGGGGAAACTGGAAGACAGGTGAAGAAATTGCTAAAGAGTGGTGATATCAGGTAGCATTGAAGAGGAGTCATAAGTTTGGTGGGAGATTATAACGGAGCTTCTCTGAACATTTTGAGATGAGGAGGTGACCTAGGATACCATTTGTTCAAGCACTTCAAAGAACACTTAGATGCTGTGTTGAAGGACATGGTTCAGAGAGATCTACTGGTGATAGGTGGATGGATGGACTGAAAGATCTTGTAGGCTTTTTCCAACATTAGTCATTCTATGATACTAAGTGAAGCAGTTTACACTAAAGTAGGGAATTCATAACATTAGTGGTAGCTCCAGATAGATCTCATGTGGAACACTATGAAATTTTGGCTAGCCCCATTCACAAAAGATAACTGAAAAGTAAACTTGTTTAGGAAAGTATTAGCAAGGTGATCACAAGAATGGACCATCTGGACACAAGAGACTAAAACAGATTTTCAGCACTGTTTATAACCATATATATCTGTTACATAAGTGAGTAAGAGGTGGAGAAATGCCTAACCTAAAGATAGCTTGGAAGCATAGCAAATAATTCTGTAAATAAATTTTGTTTGGAAGCAGTATTTTGGACAGAAAAATGAAAAATCTTCATTGTTTAGAAGAGGAATTTTATCACTTGTTGAAAAGGATTATATAATGACTGCATCTAAAACAAAATAGAGTTGGGATTTCTAAAGATCCATTCTTCTGTGCTCCTTCTCCACATGGAGTTTCATGAACTCTGACAATTCACTGCTCTTCAGGCAAACTGAGAAGGAATAGTTGCTCATGAATTCAGTCGTGAGGTGACATACTGATATGATTCACCACAGGACAGAAGGAATTCTCCTTTCTTAGCATGCTATGCTTGAGTTTTACTCTCCTAAAATTCTCCAAATTCATTTTCAGTCCTCCAAACATGCCTTTTTGGGAAATGGTATCCCCCATCTTGTTGGTGGTTACAAGAATCATTATCTGACACTGAAAACTCATCACAATTCTGAATATATGAAAGTATTTCTCTTTTTGAGAAGAAATACAAGCCTTCTGTTGAAACAACACAGAACAAGCTGCAGCAATTAATACTCATAGAATCATAGAATGGCCTGGGTTGAAAAGGACCTCAAAGATCATCTGGTTTCAACCCCCCTGCCATTGGCAGGGTCGCCAACCACTAGACCAGGCTGCCCAGAGCCACATCCAGCCTTGCCTTGAATGCCTCTAGGGATGGGGCATCCACAACCTCTCTCAGCAACCTGTTCGAGTGCGTCACCACCCTCTGAGTGAAAAACTTCCTCCTAACATCTAACCTAAATCTCCCCTGCCCCACTTTGAAACCATTCCCCCTTGTCCTATCACTATCAACCCATGTAAACAGGGTTTACTGGGGGTTAACTAGAAGCCGGAATCCTCCCATACACTCACAATGAAAACAATTAGTTTATTACAAGCTAATGAGCTAGTTCAGCCTGTGACCATTTGTTTCTCCTCAGAGTGGGCTGCCATTTCTCCTCTGGACCACCAGATGCCACACTTTTACTGCAAAACTCCATTTCACTGCCAGCACAATGGAAACAAATGTTTATGCTTATGCATTTTCATGAATCTCTTCTGTTTTCTTTTCTGCAAAACGCTGGTAAGCCCTTTAAGTATAGCACTTTATGCTTCTTTCTAAGCATGTACTGTAACTCCATAAAATAATTTGTAAACTATATGCAAGCAGTTACTGAAGAACATCCTTTTTGTAAACTATAGCCAGCAATTTGAACCTACTCCCTCAAAATAATAAAAAAGGGAATTTAAAAAAAGGCTCTGCTGAAGTATACAAAGGGAATAAGATAACTCTTTGGAAGAGCGAAGCAGCAAAATGTTTGAATCCAATAGTTTGACTGCATTTGGCATCTGTCTTAGATAAAAAAAATAATCAGAATAATTTCAGAAGATATACATGCAGAAATTTTTGTAACTAAAATGCTTACCCTCTTATTTTTACATCGATGGAAGATGTATTTTGTAGTTTTCCTTTCTAGCATAAACATATGTTATTTAAATGTCACAGTTTACAAATGTACTTATTTATGTCTGAATCAATTAAAAATGTTTATTGCAAAACTATGCAATAAGGTTTCTCCTATTAGAATTACTAGCACTATGAATCCTATTGCAGAATATTTGTTTTTAACAAGCCATGTATCACTTTGCAAAATCTAGAAATATTGGATTAATTTGTAGGAATTGATTGTTTAGGGCAGAATGAAAATCTTGAACTGCGGAATATTCGTGCTGGGCCAAAGACGCACTGCATAAACAGGAAGAAACATACACAATCACAAATAAATGCAATTTTAGTAAAAACAAAGCAAGAGAAATAAAGCAGTTCATATAAAACAGATCATTTTGTTACAAGTAATAGAAATTTCTTTTTCTTTTCAACTAAAGTTACTCTATTATTTTACAGAATCTGAATATTTAGGGGCATTTCAAATGATGAAGCGTAATGGTATTGCATCTATTTTTTATCCCCTTATCCCATTGTAAATAAAGAACCTCTTGATCAGTGTGATATCAATTGTTAAAGCCTTCAAAAGAAAAACCTTCCAGGTGAAAGCCTATTAATATATTAGAAATAAATACATACTTTGCTTTCCATTCTTCCCTGAAATAAAAGCAGAGTATGCAAATATCATAAGACATTAATAAAAATTCTGACTGTTAAAGCAAAGGTGTTCATTAATAATTAAAATACAAGTGATGATAGAACACAATGCATTTTTCTATCATGAAATGATGTTGGTCTACAATTACAATAACACTGCTTCTCAATTTCACATTATTCTGTGGAAATTGAACAGAAAAAAAAAAAAAAGTATGATATCGCTTGTGTTATGGCAAAGATTGCAGTGATATGAAATATTTACCATTAAGGCTTCTCCAGAAGTTAGTGACATACATTGAAATTAAAAACATTTCCATTTTCACAGCTCAACTATAATTAGAATTTTGTAACCTATTCCTGTCCTTATGTAAAAAATATTAAATACAAGAAAATTTAATGTGTGCCAGCATAGTGCAAAAGCTTTGTCATAATTTCTCAGTATAGAATCGGGATTTATTTGAACTTGACTGAAACACTCATGGATAGCAGAAATCACTATTTGTTCTTGCTTCAGGAAGAGTCTTTTTCTTGACATGAAAATGTCAAAAAGTTTCATAATGATAGTTTATGATGTCATTACAATTCGTCTCCATTCTTTAAAAACAGAGCATTAAGTCATTCAATTACACTGCTTTACTCTTAATCTTTCCCTTTTCCTAAAAAATTGACATATTTATCATTGATTTTCCAGCAGATGTTGTACTGGATGCCCTTTTTAAAAAAGTACCTCAGTTAATCTGACCTCTCTTAATGATTACTCACATATTCTTTAGTAAGTGAATAAAACTTTTCTTTCAAAGATAGTAGGTGCTTAATCCTCATTACCAAGAATATGCTGAAACCTTGAATACTTGTCACAGATTCATTTTATAATCCTGAGGTTGGTTTGCCGTCAGTGATTTACACAGGGGCTGTGCTTGCAGTAATTGATTCATTGCATACTTAAAGTCTTCTGCTGTCATTAAAATGACAGTACAACACTTGCTGTTGCAATTTAGTTTTATTTCATAAAGGCTTAATTCTCAGCTGAAAATAAATAAGAAGGATACAGAAGAGATCATTTTGTGTGTCAAACTAAAATCACAAATATTATTGCACAGCTACTAAGCTGCAAATATATTTAAAGCATGAACTGGATTTTGTGAATGAAATTTAAACCTGCAACTGCACAATGTTTTCTTGCATTTGGCTCAGACAATAATTTTTAAGCCCTTTAAAATCTGGAGTTGAGACTGAGTTTTAAGGTATAGCTACTACAGTTAATCATAATCTCAGGCAAAATGCCACAGAAGATAACCTTTTGTAATAAAGCTATTTGCAATTTTGGACTGTCTGTGACACTGGTACACATAAAAGCACGTCTATTTATATTTACTCCAGCTAAAGTCATACAGACGGCATTCTTCCACCATGTGCTGTCTTTTCTGAAACGGAATCAAATGAGAAGTGTTTAACCGATTCCTCACTCTGACAATGTGACATGCAGCTTTCATTTTCCTGAGTGTGTTTGACTAGGGGATTAACTAAGTGCTAAGGTACAGTAGATCCTTCTAAAGGACACAGCCTTGTTTTCCCCCTTAGGTACTTGCTCTGTGAAGCTGTTGAGGAAAGAGTTCCCAGTGAAATCACTGATTATTGCCCAGCAAACTACAGTAAGTTAACATTTCTATTTAATAAAATAAATCTGAAACGTTATAAATAAAAAAAGGTTTTGTACAGCTCTGCCAGTAACATTGTGTCATGTTAATTTTAATGAAGCTTCATTAAAGTTCTCAGATAAGTAAGAAAGATAATTGTTGTTCATTAACATTGTGCTTCTACACACAGATGAAAAATATGCGGAAAATGTTAGCAAGAAGAAAGACTCAAATATGACTGGGATGGAAGGAGACATATAAAAGAATTAATTAATCCACAAAAACTGCATCACTGATAGCTTAGTAAATTATCATTAAAAAAAAAAAAAAAGTTAAAGCAAAGAAGTATCCTTTGCAACCTTGATGCGCCTAAGTGGCAGACCACATGTAAAAGCATGAGGTCACTTAGGACTGAATCCTGTCCATAAAAGCAGCCAGTACTCCTCCCACTGAGGTCTGTGTCTGATGTGCTTATTCAAGGGCAGAGCAGGGTCTTCATAATTTAGGACATCTTTTTCACAGTGAGGTTAAATATAACAATTTGGCCAAAGATCATATTTGATCTGGAAGGGCTAAATTCAGTTCTGACTATGCCGTGGTGTGGTTTTCTGCTGTGATAAAATCCACCTTGTTTTCACTTCTGTCAAATCAGGCATGTGAAAAAAAAAAAAAAAGAAAAAGAAAAAAAAAAAGACTGAATTTTACTTGTTTGTACACCTGAATCATACACTCAGGTATCATATAATTTTTAATGGCTCTGGCTCTGTACCACATATACGAGGAACACGACAAAACAGATACCTTTTTTTCCCGTGCCTGACTAAGTAACCCCCAAGATTACTTTCCTAGGTCAATTGCCATTAGATAAAAATAGTTGGAATATGCTTCAGGTACAGTTACATCTCTGAACAAGTCTTTTTGCAATTACACCCACACTCACACAAGTCCATGGCCTCTGGAAGCAGGTTTTTCATAGGAAGTTTGTGAAGGAAACTGTCCCATGCATGAGGAGGAGTCTGTAATAAAAATGATAACTGCTGTTGGGGGGTGCAGGGACTGTGCTAAACCACTGTGCTGTTCTCCTCCTGTAATCTTTTACAACTACACATTCTCCACAAAATCATATATTGCCTTTAAAGAAATAATCTCAAACATGTAGCTTTGGGGTATTTACAAGGTTTTTAGTGATTGACCTTAGTATTTCCCTTTAATAGAATCTTCTATTTCTGAAACAGAGAAAAAGTAGCACATTTCATTAGCAGCAGAACTAAAAGACCCCAAGTAATGGGGCAAATCAATTTATTGAAGGAGCTGGTAATCAAGAAAAATAAGTGTTTTGAGAGCGTGTTCCACAAGTCATTGAATTTCATTTAATCTTCTAACAAAATCTGTAGATTTGGAATAAACACTGTTTCAGGCTGTTCTTTTTTTCAGTTAAAATTCCAAAGTGTTAATTTTGCCCAAAATACAGTTTTTCAGTTGACCAATATTAAAACTAATTTCTGCTAAATACAGGTTTTTAACAAATGCTTATAAAGGATATGCTAGTTTAGATTAAAAAAAAAAAAAAAAAGAAAAGAAAAGCAGCTACAAATGAACTGACTAAAATTACTTTTCATTTTTTCAATTGAAGTCCATAACAAGAAAATATGCTGTCATTTAATTCTCCAGGAAATCGTTTGCTAAATTGCAGTTAGAGGCAATAATAATCCACTGCTTTCTTGGTGAAGATTTTTACTCTGTTTTCCCTAGAAATATCAATAGGAACTTGTGCTGGAGTGCTGTGTGCAGTGTTAGAAATACTCCACCATCTGCATTTATAAAAGGATATGGATACATACATTGCAGGAAAGTTTTGTTTAGCTTTTAGATATGTATATTATTTTCCTTTACTTTATTATTATTATTATTATTATTATTATTATTATTATTATTATTATTATTATTATTATTATTATTATTATTTTACCAGCAGCTGACAAGTTGTGTGTTTTGTTTAAGGGTTTCATACACCTTTTAAAAATGTTTTATTTTGTGCCTGAACTACATTCAAAACACATGTGTGTTACAATTGTAGTGGCTAGTGCTTCTTTAACTATTGTTTGCAGCAGCCGGGTTCCTCCTGCTCCACACAGTGGTTTGATAAGTGAAACATTTTACAAAAGGGACTGGAAGTGGAAGGAGACAGTCTCTTTGCTGCTGGCAAATAGTCTCCATATCGGAAAAGTTTGCATCTTAGTGCTGTAGGATTAAAGATGCTACGCAGTAGGGTGTGAGGTTATGCTGTGCTGGTGGTAAATCACAAAGCAGCCGAACAAATCTGCACCTAATGACAATTTTCTGTTGAAAATCCAGACTGTGTTCTCACCTTGCATTTCACTGTGTTGGTGATGCTCTACAAAGGAGAATAAAACTGATTAGCCAATTGTTAATCCAATAATTGTAACAAATAATTAGCTTTGTAATAATTAGACAGAGAAGCATGTAGAATAAGAATTACAGAAAATATGAACTCTCTCTTCTCTCTCCTCCCTCCCTTTCATACTCATGACTACATGGATAAAAATATCTTTCATGTGAGATGCCAGTTTCTTCTTTTCTAATGAAAAAATAAAAAATAAATAAATAGGAAACCTAATAAGATTGTGAATTGAACACTAAATAAGAATAACGAGGGCACATTGTTTTCTTTGACCTTCTCTTCTTCTCATTATCTCTTCCTCAGGACATTCATTCCTTGTTTTGACCCTTTGTAATTTCTCTTTTATTATAAATTGTTAATATAAAAATGCTGTGGCTCATGAAGCTTTGAGTATGAAAATGCTATTCACATCAGAAATAAAATCAGATTGACGTGTCAGAAGAAAACACTTTTAAAACCAGTGAATATTCAGCTCTGGATGGGATTCCCTGCTGCTTCAACCACTTATTTCTTAGATGCTTGTCAGGTAAAGCATCAATTCACTGCAGTTTAAAAACTTCTTGTGAATGTTTCTTAAAAATCTTTTATATTTTAAATGTTATGTGAATCTTTGTACTTGTACTGAAGCCATGTAACATGACTTTAAACAAAATGCTGAAAGCAGAAACAAAAAGAGAGCTTATTCAATTGAGGGGGACAGAGCCAGCTGGCATGGATGCTGTACTTCAAGCCCTGGCTGGTTGAGGTGCACGGGCACATGCCTCAGGTATCTGAGGAAACACTGAACACAAGAGCAAAAAGGCCGTGGGGATTCCTTTTGGCCTGGCTTTTGCATTTGAGACCCTCAGAACTAAAACCTCTTTAAACCCTGTCTTGGTCCACCCCCTTGCTGTGACCAGGCAAACTCAACTGAGTTGCAGTGAGAGGTTGTGGCATGTCCCTGCCTTGTCACCTCCAAAAGCAGCCACTTTGGAGTCTCCCCTCATTTGCATAGGAAGATTTAATTTCCATCCCTTAAATATGACGAATTGCCGAGATTTCCTTCAGTTAATGCTTTTAACAGCTCCCAATAAACTTCATTAATCAGACCAGCTCTAGGCCCAACGTGCAGCCTGGAAGCAGCTAATTTGCCTGATGAGCCCACGACTTTAGTGAATAAACAGGTGGATAAGCCGAGGGTTTTATGGCCTTAATTACACTCTAATCAGTTCAGCGCTTGGCGGGCAAAAGGGAAGAGGGGAAGAAGGAGGCAGCAGCAGCAGCAGCAGCAGCAGCACACAGTTGCCGCAGCAGCTCCTCAGCCGTTCCTTTCCGCCTTCGCTCTGCACTCTCCTCTTTGCCTTGCCAGCCACTGCCTCTCCCCTCCTTCCCTCTCCGCTGTTTTCCCTTCTTTCTCCTCTTTTCCCTCCCCGCCAAACCACTGTCTGACAGAGGGAGATGCTGCTCCCTCTTTCTTCCCCTCTCCCCCCGCCTCCCCCATCGCTCTCTCCCCTGCTCCATATTCTCCCTGTCACAGTTAGGCCGCCTGACAAATCACTTCAAGGGCAACCTAACTTTGAAGGACAAGACAAAGCTTTAGCATATGGTCCAATCCCCAGATGTTTGCTTCTCTCTCCTGCTCTCTCTCCCTCCGCCGTAGGAAGGGCTACTTGGGAAGCCCAGCATTTGTTTCTGTTTTATTTTTTTTACCCTCTCCTCTCCCCAAGTTTTGGTGGGGGTCTCTAACTAGCAGCAAGGGATGCTTTTCCCTTTACAGTTTCCCAGTGGAGGAAGGGTTGATGCTGAGGGAAGGGGAAGAAGCAGTGGTGCTTTTTCAAAACTTAATGATGTTTTTCACAGCGTGAGCTGGGGGGGGGGGGAGGGGCTCACAGCTGGTGGAGAAGTGTCACCTCCACGCTCCTTGGCCACCAAGGATGGGCCCCAGGGGACGCGGGGTGATTCCGGCCAGAGGGAGGGAGTCAGGGAAGCAACACTGGGGGCTGAGGCAGCGAGCTCACAGCAATTCCCAGCCCCATTCACTTGTCAGGGTTTTCTTCCTGTGCTTTGTCCTTGGGTAGGAGGGTGTTGTGCACCCCAGGTTGTAGAAACTAAAATGTCTGTGCTTGCACCTGCTGGCTCCACTTCAGAAAGAAAAGCTGTTCATCAGTATGAGTGACACATACCATCGCATACCCAAACTTAACAGCAGCAACAAAATGACATCACCGTGGCTTTCATACGAACGCTGGATCATGTAACTGGCTGCTAAAACTGCCCACAGGACTTAGAAGCAAATGTGTTTTTCTTTTCAACAAACTTATCATAAGAAGGATTTATTTGAGTATTTTATCTCAGCTGTCAAACACATATTAAGAGAATAAAAGATAGCATTCTCCAGTACCCCCTTCTTCATATAGTTTTTCATGCTGTGCGTGTAACAGTATTGAGACTCAGAAAAAAAAAAAAAGCCCAAACAAAAAACTGTTGCAAAAAGAAAATGGATTTCATCTTTGTCCATTTTCAGGGGATTTAAAAAGCTCTGTTATTTTGGAGACTATGATTTTTCACTTGCAATTTGCATGAGTGTAGTTACAATGATGCCTATTTATTTTCTCACGTTAATTAGCACTTTTCCACAGCTTTATAATAAGTAACTACAGTGCATGATTCAATTCTAAAAAAAACCCTGGTTTATATGACTGGTGTATACAGTTAACTGTAGTGTATATATCATAAAGGAAAACATAGCATTCTTCACAGATTAATTCAGAAGATATTTGCTTTAGAAAAGACAACACTTCTAGCTTACACAATTTTTAAAGAGATTATTATCATCTTTACCTGCCATCGCTTAAATTATTTGTAATAGAAAAATTATGAGGCAATGACTCTTCTTAAAATCATCAGTGAAAAGGAGACCTTCGAAGAAAGTTACACAAAATCCCATCTCTTCATTTTCAGTGTTTTATGGCTGTATGAACCTCGAGTGCACTTAGTGTGAGCTTTTTGTGTCTTGCTGTTATGATAAAGTGAAATTCTGACACTTAATGTTGGCTGTAAGTGAGAAGAAATGGATGACTAAAACTTGCAGTCTTTACTTACTGTATCCAGATTAAATTGCTTGCCTCTTAATAAAATTACATCTTGTCTAGTTACATTGCCTTGATAGAACTGGGGCTGTTGCTATCCCACCATTCATTTCTAGGTCTGCATATTGCGTTACTGCTTGGTGAACAAATCAAATTAAGACTTTTTTTTTTTAAATGCAAGACTTCCTTTTTCCCAGAAGTTCTCCAAATTCTCAAAGTGGCCCTGGAGAAATACAAATGCACAAAGCGACAGGCGAAGCCAGGCCCATGCTCAGCACTCAATCATCCCTTGTCACAGGTGCAGCCACTATGCATTATCCTGCCATGATTGATAGAGTGGGTTTGTTCAGACTGGGGGAGCTGGGCATGGCTCAGATGGGGCCCTGTCATCCTGGCTCCATTTCATGCTACCTGTAGGGAAAAGGGAAACTTTGTTGGGATTGGTGATTCAGGACTGTTCTGAAATTGTACTTTTTTTTTTTTTTTTTATAAAGGTCATATTCCCTATAAGTCAAATGTAGATTCTAGCTTTACATGATAATGATAAGAAGTCCAGAGTCTACTTTCATCCATAATAACAATGTAGAAAAGCTGCTTCCGTTATATCAAGTTTTTCTAATCATTGGTTTTAACTCAGAACATATTCAGTGGGCAGTGTACTTGATTATTTTTCCTTATCTTCTGTTGAATTTATCTGCAAGTTACCTGATACAAGGAGCGCATTTTTGGTGCAGTGCTGCCCTTCTAAAGTGTGTTTGATGTCAGTGTTCCTGGTGAGAAAAATAGCATAAAATAAACAAAGTAGATTGTTCCCTGTAAAACTCAAATTTAATAAAATTCTATTCCCAGTATTTAACAGGTGACTAGAAAGTCTACCTGAAGGAACTACTATTGCTCTAGGACATAATGTAATAATTCATGCAGTTAGAATCTTTGACACATTTTTGTTCAACTAGGGAGAAGAGTTTAGGTTTCTTCGCCTATGATCATTTGAGATCTTGACTAATTGATGTAAGATCAAAGATGACAACAATCTCACCAGCGTTATGTAAAACTTTTGATATCCTCCACTTCCTTCATTGTGTTCTGAAATGGCCAAAGGCAAAATAATTTGCATAAAAGGTCTCCAGTTTTAAAATGAGAGATTTCTTTTACTGGGAATTTTATGTGATCCACAAATATTTTTACTGATGTTTACAAACTTAATAAAAAATATAAAAATATGATTGCAAGTGGTCCTGGGGGAAAGCAGAGCCTTGTTTTGTTTTGAAGTATTAAAGAACTACAACAATACGGAATGACATTTTAAAATGTGATTTCAAGATCTAGATTTGCAATAATTATTTGCTGCAAGGAGCAACTAATTGATGAATCCTAATTTGTCATCCTCTAATGTCATCCCACCTCCATTTCATTTCTGTGGGAAAAAATGCCTTAAAATGCAAAAGCAAGGATGCTTTGTATTTCACATTAGTGAAACAAAAGGTGATAAACACTTTCTACTACAAATCATTCTTTTAAATAATCTTAGTTTATTTTTTCCTGGTTTTGTTAGCTGTAGAATACTAATAACGAAAAATGCAAATTAAATAAATCTACACTAATTCCAGCCTATCTACCCCATTCTATAGTTTGTGCACTTAAATAATTTGCAAGTATCTTCAGCAACTGTGTTGAACCACCAATTATCTACCGACATTACAGCTCATAAAAATAGAAAGATTGTTGTTTCTTTCATGAGGTTTTTTTTTTTTTTTTTTTTTTTTTTAAGAAAAAAGGAATATCTATTATATAATATCAGAGGACCTTCAGGAAAGAAGGAAAGTAACAAACTGACATTTTAGGATAGATATCTACAAGAAGATGCAAATACATATATATGAGTTCCTTTGTTGCTTTTAAAATATACAGTCCAGATAAAATATAACTGAAAGCATCATTTCTTTCTGTGCCATTCACCTATCTTGCGGCATTTTAAGATATATTCTGGTTAAGCTTCTTTTTCTTTCCAGAAAGGAAAAACCTGTGGTTTAAACTGTGCCTTTGCATGTGTGTACTACCTAAAAGCTTAACAATGTGAAGCAGCTTCCTAAAAAAATACTTATCACTATAGCCTAATTAACATCGCCCCAGAGTAGTACATCATAGCTAAGTCAGTGAGCCCTGCTTTACAGCTGCCACAAAGCAACAAGCAGTGGTTATAAAATGCTCACATATCAGGATCTTCCTTTAACATCTCATTTATTATTGTAACACAAAAAACATCCCTTTCCATTTATTATATCACAGCATTAGAAGTCATAGTCACAAGTAAATGATTTGTATACACACACATAAAGATGCAGTTTTCTGGTGAAACTGAGAGAATTTGTCTAATGTATTGTCTTTCACGCAAATTAAATGGATGCTTATTAAAAGGAGGATGGCTAAAGTTGAAGAAAGAGTTGAATGCTGAGACAGAAGATGATCACTTGAGATGGTTACTTAAACAAGTAACTAGGAGGTTGTTTAATTTTCCCCTCCCCTGTGCTTTATGGCTATTTTCTGTATTGTAGTCAAAAAGCAGCTATAAACAAAGACAAGAAACACAGACAAACAGACGCACATGAGCAGAGGTTGACAGTTCATTGCCTTTATAAACATATGATAGACCCGGAGGCAAAACCAAAGCTGCCAACATAACTACTAAATTAATCTGCCAAAGAGCCAGATGCTGCAGCTGGAAATGCATTTTCATTGTCTTAGCAGCTGCATACAATTGCTATCCCAAAGGGAACAGAAAGAACTGGGAGCGTGGTTATCAGTAAGATGGTAGTTAGTTACCTTTCTCTATACACATCTGCATGTGGGTATATGTGTAAGTAGCACAGCAATTATTTTGATGAGTGAAATGTACTAATTTTGATTTTTTATTTTTCCCCCAAAGATTATTAACAACTGTTAAGCAAGTAATGTTCAAATACTGACTAGTATATTTTCTAGAGCTGTTATCTGAGAGATGATTGACTTACATTTACCTGCATGCATTTCGGTAGCCACACAAATACACAACCTTATCTCCCACATCCTCCACCTATGCCGTGTGCATCAGGGATTCTGATTCAGGAACATGAATCAAGACAATCTGAGTATCTTTATGTTTAATGAGTACTAGGCTGTACAAGGATGCCGTATCCAGTTCCTTAGGAAGCTAAGGAGCAAACGCTGTAACTGTCACTCAAGCAGGGCCTTTCACGAGCACATGGATGACTCAGGCAGCCTTCATGGCATGTGGCTCCCAAGGTTGCAGGAGCCAACTTACTGCCTGTCTGCATCAAATAAAGCATAGCTGGGCAAATTCAGTTCTGCAACACAGTCCTTCTACCTGCATCATAAAAGGAGAAATGGGAGTGCCCATACCAGCTCTCCTCAAGCCTGCAGTCTGCACATCCACAGCATTCAGTCTAGCTTATAGAGTTGTTATGCATCTCCTTCTAGAATGAGACATATATTTGAATTCACAGTGAGTTGCAAAGAAAGATGTGTGTAATTCATAGGACTGGCCAACATGCAATTAAGAAACATGGTAGCTAGATTGGTGTACCAGCTCTTTTTCTAAGCAGCAGCACAGATCTGTGCTCTGAAGTATTGGAGAGGCCTTTGTATGAAACTAAAATTTAGAAAACTATACGCTACAAAATCCTTGGCTAGAAAAATACATTTTTATCACTATAATGACCTGCCATACTAATAAAGTTGTTGGGTTTTCATCCACAAAAAAGTTCATCAACTCTATAAGGGAAGGGAGAAAAATCAATTGAAATCATTATTTTGTAGGCTAGATTTTTTTTTTTAAATACAACCATTTAAGTGGCCGTATATCATTTCCATACTTTCATACCATAGAAACAAAATTAATAAAAATCCCAAACTGAATGAACAAAGCATAGATATTGGCTAGCAATAGCACCTATGTGCATGTATATGTATCTCCATACATAACTGCTTTTAGAGAAAGCAGAATTGGGTATGTGTTTAAGATATTAAAATAAAGAATCTGAAATAATATTGCATACATTAGCTTTCAAATTTGTCTTGAGAGGGTAGGAAAGGAAAGCTCTTTGCAGAAGAATAGATGCTCATTTTTCTGTTAACAGTTTTTACTGGAAAATAATGACGTTCAATATATGATATGAAGAGGAGTAAAAAGGTTTCTTCATAAAATAATGGCGCACAGAGAATGTGGGCTCCACCATATTTAGAGACAGCAATTTTCTGCCTATTTATCTAATAGAAGAGGTAAGGGATTTTAGTGATTTTCATATATTTCTTTTTTCTATTTTTTTCCTATTTTCTCTTTCTTCTTTTTCCTCTTTTTTGCTATACTAAGTGACTGGTTCATTTTGTCGCCCCTAAATCACCCGTGCTTCAGCCCAGTGGATGCAAAGAAAAGAAAATTGGGACTTCCATAAGAGGTCCTGAGGCAGACGAAGAGCTTTTGTTCGCCATTGGGTGGAACAGTTGTGTCTCCCAGTAGGCTGAGCAGGCCAGCTGACACATCCAGAGGGGACGGGTGTCAGGCTGGTGCAGGTGTCAGTGGCTGCCGGTGAGTGATTGCACCATCAGCCTCCTACCGTGATCCATCATGCGGGCCCAGCCGGTGAAGAATCACAGCCTCAGCAAGGTGCTGAGCCCAGCAACATATCATTAAACAAGGTTACCACCGGCAGATTTGTTCCCATGATCAATCTGGTCAATAACCGTTCCACCTCGCTGTACATCTTTCCCCCTTAAAGCATAAGCAAGTATTATGAAAATAGTGTCAAAACAATGTAAAGCTTGAGGAAGACTTCATTTCTCCTGTGGCTGTGGGTTTCCTGTAAATCCCTTTAAAAAAAAATCATGTAGAATAAGCCTTCTGCAAAATATTTGTCCTGAGAGTCATCCTCTGAGCTCATTCATATTTTATGTCTTGAGGCTGGTTATTTCTGATTCATTATTGGGTGGAATTTTTTTTTTCCTGTAATTTTCACCCCCAAAAAGAAATGTATGGATTTATATTAGGCATTAGGATCTGATGTGCTGTACAAACCTTCCATTTAGGCAAATCCTTAAGCAGACTCAGAAGAGAAAGATAAAACACCTATTTCTGTTAATGCTTCATTTTAATTCTAGCCTCCTGTACTAACTACCTGCCAAATCTGAACAGATCTCCTATGACTGTGCTTCAGCCATCATCCACACAGTGTATACAAACACCCAGGCTCACAAATATCCCCATGTTTATATTCACCTGAATTCAGAAATCTCCATATACTTGCCAGGCTGACTACTGTTTCTGTTATGACAGTGGGTCTCAGTCCCCTGGGCAGAAACGGGGGAATCAGAACATCTTCCAGCAGATATCAGGTCACCAAAGGAAATTTCAATGCAGTCATGATAGGACAAATGAGGGCCAAATCAGAGAGTTTTATAAACTAACAGGCAGTAGCAACCAAAGTTCCACAGTAGCAGGCTGTAGAACTTTAGGAAGCATAGCTGCAAGAGAACACAAAGCTCTCCTTCCTCCACCAGCTTTTCCTAGTGCAGAAAAGCCATACACTCTGCAGAAACACAAATACACCGTATGGAGGGACTGAAAAACAAATGCATAGCAACAGCAAAGTGGATAATAAGGATAATTTTTTTCCTTTCAAGTATTTTCAGGTTAAGTGAGAAGCATAGCTGAAATGCTACTTCTGGAAAAAAGCAGCAACTCTCTTCTGCAGAAAAGAATCACATACGTTTCACGTAAAGTATTTTCTTGAAAATAGCTTAATTACATAGATAAACAAAACTAGATGAACACTTGTGCTACATGTCTTGCATTGTTTTTGTCATCTTCCAGCCTTAAGAGAGGCTAAAACTAAACTGAGAAACAATTCTGAGATGTCTCTTCCCATTGGTTTGACTAAATTAGCTTTAAAAGTTCACCCATATAGACAGATTGACCATACCTATGAATGAATAGCTGTTGCTAAACCTGTCCAACATCATCAATAAGGGTAAAATTGAGGGCAAGGGGAAAATATGGCACATTGTGCACTACACTCTTCTATTTCAGGTCAAAAATTGCCCTGGATTCAATATCAGTATCTACAGCCAGACTCATAGCCTCCAAGCAGTGGATGTTCTATAGCTGCTTCAGTCTTAAGGGCTCCTCAACACTACAGGAGTCACAGTTACAAAAACAATGCCTCTCTGCATACCAGGAATCCGTTCTGTTTTATGGATCCCAGACATTTAAGTCTTGCCTGCACCATAGGATAACACAGCAAATGCAGAGTAAAAGAAGGCAATGATCATGCATTCTAGGAGGATAGTACTACTAAGCTCTATAGAGCAATAGCAAGTAAACAAGGAAAAGTTACTCACTCCTTCTGATAACCAGTAACAGCTCAAAAGAAATACAATTGCTATCCAGAAAAACATTGTGCCCTTGGATGCTAACCCTTAAATGAAGGTGAGGAGGGGTGGATCCAGGCACTCTCCCTTCTTGTCACTCAGGTGTATTGCTTGCACCTGAGCTCCATGGGCTAGCCATGCCTTCTTACCTGGTGCTTGACTGTTGGCTTAGGCTGTGACCTAGCAATTCCTCTACAACAATAAAATATTGCTACAGATCAAAAGGTTATGTGAAGCCAAGAATTTATCGTCAGTGTAATTGAAATCTTAGCAGTCTGCTCATGTAATTGCTATTAGTCCAGATTCAACAGCTACAGAAAAACAAAGAGTGAAAAAAGAGAGAAAGACACTGAAAATTTTCTTTTGCTAGATCTCACTTATTTGAAACTAACAGCAGAAAAGTATCACTATGACTCCAGTTAAGTGGTCACTCACAGAGCACCTTTATTCCTGGACCCTGCAGTATGGAAGCATCTAGCTTGAACTGAACAACACATAAAATAGAGAATACAATCCAGGCTGCTGTGAAGGTCTCCCCTCTTTATCTTACTTCCCAGGACAGAAGACAGTCCGATTTTGAGACATTCAAGGTCAGGCTGGATCAGACTCTGAGCAATCTGATGTAGCTGTAGATGTCCCTGTTTGTTGCAGAGGAGTTGGACCAGATGACCCTTAAAGGTCCCTTCCAACTCAAACAATTCTACAATTCTGTAAAGGGACATGAACATTAATTACCTCACATCCCAAATGGATCTTTGTTGTTTTTTTTTTTTTTTTTTTTTTTGAGCAGCTCAACAGTTTATAAAGAAGGCAGAGACTGTTCCAGCCCAGAACAAACTTCAGAGACAATAAGATCTTCTGATGAAAGATAATTGTGAAACAGTACAAAGAAGAAGGAAGTGAGGAGAGAGGTTCATTCTCTGTCAAGTGAAGGGAAATACTTCTCCAAGAGCTGTGCAATAGCAGGGAAGAATGGAGGAGTTAGGACAAACCACACCTATATCATTTCATCCTTGGCAAGACCAAGTACTCCATTCAATGGGCTGTCTGTTTGGATCCTACTCTGAGGCTCACGCTTGCTGAAACAGTGAAGCTGAATGCTGAAAGTTATGGATTGCAACACTGAGACCTGTGTTTAAACCCAAAGCATGTCAGATCTTTTACAGGCCAGCAAATCAGTTCTGAATATAAATTGCTGAATAGCCTCTATGTGAGGAGGGTATATATTGGTCTTGATTTATACCCTAAAATCAAAGAGGAGTCTTCAACAAATTCATAACTGCAGAAACAGAGTACTCAATACGTTTGTGAAGGTGAAGTTCAAAACTAAGGTTGGGCCGGTCGAAAGTAACTTCAGTCTCGTGGTTTATACTGTACCAGTATCTGACCTGCTCCTGGAACACTCCGTGATTTTTACAGTGGCAAAACTGTAGGGAGACAGGAAGTCAGCAGTGCACCTCTGGGGTCCTTGAATAAGATCCTGGCTCTGAGGAGTCAGTGGAGGTCACCACAGGCCGTAGGGAGGTCAGAATTTTGAGCCTGGCTCCCAATGAAGGTATAACAGACTTTATCCTGGATATTACCTGATTTGTTAACCTTTACTCAAAATGTTAGGTAAAATCACCAGTCATAATGATTATTTTCTTCCCTGACTGGAGAACACAGGTATATTCCCATATCTAGACCGATAAGATACCAGGTATTTCCTAGGCTAGGTCTTAACTGGAAGCCCTACTGAAGTATTCATGTGCCTGCCTTTTTATTTCTGGTGATACAGAAGCAGAACTAGAACTTCTTTCCATCTCTCCTGGTTCTTCTTTTGGTCCTGAAGTTCATGAAAGTGACAAGCAATTTAGGAGCATTACCTGAATTATGATGTTGGCTTTATTCTGATGAATTTAAAACATTTTTTCTTGAATTCACTTCCCTAACATTAAAAGACATTTCACCATATTCAATATTTTAAAATAAAATATTTCCTTAGTTTACCATTCAGAATTGGGTCATACACTGTATGCACTTGTGGATTTTAAAGGAACTTTCACACTATCACATTGCAGAAATCACGACGATAAAGGATTAATCAGTTGTGGGTTAGTTTTCTATGTTTGTTTGCTTGTTGTTTGTTTAACCTACAGTGAATTCAGCTGTGGTAATCATTGCTGGTAAAGCCCATATCAAGATCTCATCCACATGATCTGCCAATAGCGGACTTCTAGCCTGTATTGATATATGCACTAGAGAATTGATTGCCTGCCTCAGTAGATAACAACATGTATTGTTCTTCAGCGGGTGTAGTGCATTACTCTTTCCTGGCTAATGTGATCTCAGAATCCTTCTCAATAACATAATTCCACCAATCAAACCAGATGACAAAATATAAATTTTATGGACTTGTAGTCCTCAATTTATAATCCTTTGTAAAAGACAAATATGGATGAATGAAGTTTCCCATAATGAAAAAAACATAAAATTTCACAGTCAGCTGAGGTTCTCTTTTTTGATGTGTTTCTTATGTTCATTCTTTTAGGCTTTCTTCAGATTTAATTTCCTTCTTCTGACTGTAATCCTTTGATAGTACATCTAATTCTTCTGTTAGTTAGTAAAAAGTAAGTCCCAGAACTGTACAAGCTATTAATGTCATTAACTCCTGGATGAGTTATGACTTCAGTGCTACATCAGTTGTAGCTTCCTAATAGTCATGAGTGATTCTTGTAGTTCATAAATATTGAAGACTGAAGGAAAGACTAGTAATTTAACTTTTCCAGATAATAAATAGTGAATATTTCTGTGAAAGTGTTAAAAGAATAAATTATATTTACTCACATATTTTATTGTTTTTTTTTTCTCCTTCTTTATTTGGAGTAGAGGGACATCATAAAAATCTTATTCACAAATGTTTTTCTCATCGTCACTGTACATGCACTTCTTCACTATAAAGTTATTTATATCCCCTTTTTTCGATGATGGGTAGCTATCTGTTTGGATTCAGATCCCAAAATGTTAATACAACTTTAAATCCACAAAAATAGGGAACTTCTTTATCCCATTTACTAGAACATCATTCAAGGTCAAGGTAAAAATTTGTTTCCATATACTCAAAATAGTATTACTGCATGGCTTCCTACCTCAACTCCCTGTTGTAAACCTGCATAGTATGCAGTCCACAAATCAGAAATTCTTCAAGAACAGTCCAACTACATCTCAGATAAAATTTATTCTCCATGGAAAGTATTCATGAAAATCAATCAAGGAATTTTTCAGATTCAAGTGGCCTCTACTGCTCACCATAAATGTAACCCCCACAGAGTATGATACTGTCAATATAGTGTCTCATCCTATATGTACAACTGTTTGCTTGAAACCTTGGTAATAGTGAGCAATAACACTCAATAAAAGGGGTAAGTGCAGGAAATTATTGCAATTAATAAATAACTGGAACCTACAATTAACATCTACAATGCATTCTTGTTTTTATTTTTACTACACATTCTGAAAATGAAAAATGCTCATTATTGGCAAGGGACCATGTTATTGCAGCCATTTTTATTAAGCTAAATCCTCATGGAAGACGGCAGGGAATTATGCTGAAAACAGAATGGACCAGTAAGGACTGTGGAATGGGCTGGCTGAGGAGGAATACTGTCGTTTGTATGACCATTTCACAGCACTTGCCATTCCCTTTCAGTGCCAGTAAAGTTACAAAGAAGCAAGACAATGAAAGATGTACTTTCAGAAGGAGGTACATGACTCCATGTCAGACTTCGCAGACTACCACATCTAGTTTGGGAACAGTTTCCCAGCTAGGAAAGCAAGAATGTTTTTTAAAGACAAAATCTACAGATGTTTTTCACCAGTGACAGTGAGAATTGAACCTAAATGACCCATAAAAAATTTCAAATGCCCTAATTGTATTCATAAAAATATAGTGGTCAATTGGCTACACAACTGTTAATCAGCACTCACTGAGATGACTTTTCTTTTAAAGAAAAAAGTTTCTTCTTCTAAATCAAGACAATGCATATCAGCAACACTGAAAATATTTTGAAGTTATTCTTTTAATCCCTGTCCTCCATCTCCCTCCCTGCTTTTCCCAAAATGCCTTAAATTTGTTAGGGTTTTTGCAATAGGTTGGCTCTGAGATTCTCTTCACTGCTGTCAAATCCAGTTTCAATTAATTAATTTCTTAAATATCTTAACTTGCATGGAACCTGTGAAGTGCCACAATACCCTTCAGTCATTACAGAAAATTAACTAAAATTTGAAAATCTTAGAGTCCCTTAAGTGTTAAGTGATTCTAGAGAAAGCTATTAACCATGGCTGGCTTCAACACCCAAGTCATATGAATTCTTCTGTTTTCAAAGCAGTGAGACTGAAAAAGAAAATAAAATCCTGAACAATATTAGAACAAAATCTTTAGACTGTAAGAGGATGAACATAAGAGAAAGAGCTGACCAGCTGAAATGTGCTTTACTTACATAAAATAAATTCAAATCAATACCAGCTTCTGGATTAGCCTAGTCATATTTTGGGGTTTATTCCTGTTTTATAAACATTTTTCTATTCCCTTTTCCTATCTGGGGAAATGAAATAGTCCAGAGTGAACAAAATGCGCTGGTATGCCACAATAACTCTTCAAGCAGATATACCAGAATCTCCCATGGAGGGCATTTGCAATGCAATAACAGTATTCAAAATTCTATACCAATACCTTTGAATTCCCATTTAAATCACAGCGCATATTCGTATAGGCTATGGACCGATCATGAGAAAACAGTAAAACTGACTGTCCACAAAGTTCCCTGTGGGGATGAATAACCTGAATCAAAAGAGAATGCTACATTAACCATTCATTTCTCATAACAGAAGAACAGGACACATACATCCTAGGTACCAAATATTAATACTTACATTACTAGAACAAAGCAGCTGTATATCAGTCTGGCTTAACTGTGGAAGTTTTGGGAAGTCTAGTCAGAACATACATCTATACTGAAGCATTAAGTATGCAGAGAAAATGTCTGATATTTAAAGTCAAAATGGAGGAAATATGTTCACTTTATCATTGCGCAGGGAGAGGTTCATCTGTGAGTTATGGGTAAAGCCAGAAAATTTTGAGGGTTCACTGATTTGCTGTACTAAGTTGATGCAGATTCACAAGAGAAAGACTATGCTATACATGAAAGACTGCTATGCTTGTCCATGTAGACATAACACTGAGCATATTCTTGATACAACAATTTGTTGTAAGGAGAAACAACATCAAGAAAACCTTATAACAAGATAGAGTTCTGGGAAATGGCACACAAATTTAAATAAACGTCTATCTTCCAGATGACAAGTGAGCCCAATAATGGAAAAACAGGAATAATGAAGGGTTAATGACTGGGATTCAGAAGATGTTTACTTGCAGAAGGCAGATGTCTGAAGTCTCGAGGAAAGCATTTTAACCAGCTTTTGTCACAGAAGCTTTTTAGAAGTGAAAGACAGCTCTAAAGAAGCAAAAAATTCAGATGTTCTGGCTTGTAAAGTTATTATTTACTATCAGCTTTCTTTGTTAAAGTAACTGTCTTATGGCTTTCTGTGCATGTTTCACCTACCTGATATTCAAATATTTTTGTGTCTCATAACAGAGAGCCCTAAGCCTAGCAGTTCAGTGCCCAGCAACAAGACCTTCCTTAGCTAGACAATGTAATACCAGCTTGGGGTTACTGAAGTGTGTAGATATAGCCAGGTGGTTTATCAGAGACCTTGAACTTGGTACACGATTAGAAAGACTGCTTGATACTTTTATCACAGATGTTTCTTGGAGTGTTCTTCCTGACTTGGCTCAAATTCTTTTAAAAAAATTATTCCACGTACTGATTAAAGTCAAGCAGTCTATTAATGATTTCAATTTAACTTTTCAATTGAAGATATAAAAAAATTAAAATGTTTAGTTAGCAGGATATAAATAAGTCTGATATTTGGTTTTGGTGTTTTATCATTCGGGCCTTCTCAACACAATGCAAAGCACAGAGCAAAGAAGGAGCAACAAAAGCAGGGAGTGGTAATCTATTGAAGGTAGGTAGAATGACCATTTGCTCACAACAGTCTTAAGCAGTCAGTGTTTTGAAAAGTTTACAAAAAATTTAGTGGTGCCTGCAAGTGACTTGGAAACTGTCCTTGTTGTTGCTTAGGGACAGTTTTCTGTTTGCAAAAATGGACCATCATAGTCCTGTCCTTACTGCATTAAGAACTGCTAACAGTGTGCCACTGACCTGTTTGCAGAATATTCTCATCTTGTTCCTGTGTCCTGGCAAGCTGTAAACAATCTTATTTTTTTTTCTCATTCTCCATCTTCCTCTTTCTCATTCTTCCTCTTCTTTTTTCTCATTCTCCTCTTCATTTGCTCCATCTTTGTTTTGCATCATATCATACATGAATGTAGAGGTGACTAATTTCGAATTATTTTTTCTAATCCAACATTCTGCAAGATGGGATTTTGCATTTTGCAGCATCATCGTTATCTTAAGCAGAACAGTAGAGAGAAAAATGCAACTTAATACACAGAAGGTCATAAAACATGTTCACTGACTACTCTAGAAGAAAAATACAGTTAATATTCATAATATTCAGGAATTCCTATGATCTAGTTACATTTTTCTCATTTTTATAATTCACCTGTGAAACTCAAAGATGCAGGATGCATAGGGAAAAAATAGGCTGACTAATATTATTTTAGTTTAAAGTATGATAAAATCAGAAGTTGATGTGGGCAGAATTTATGAGGACTGCACCTTTATATTTAAGACAAACTAATCAGCAGATGAGGTTAGAAAAGGAAATCTAAGTTCATTCCTGACCATGTGACAACTTGGCAGGTGTCCTAGTTCACAAATATTTTATCCAGTTTCAGGATACAAATTTTAATGATGGAAATGTTTGGAGATTTTCATTTCTATTTTTATTGAAAACCTCTATGTTGTTTAAAAATCTTGTAATGACAAAATAGAAAGAAACACTGAAAGAAATATGATACTGGTAATTTGAATGCTACCTAAACACAACATAACCTCTCCCCAGGCCCAAACATTCATGGTTATGTGTTATCATGTTGCTCTTCCCCTTGGTGTATTTTTAAAAAACTCTTTGCATACATGCTTCTCCACTGATGGGTATACAACGCTAAGTGCAGAAATAATTGCAATTGGTGGTGGCAAAGAGGGCTCAGTACATATCTAGAAGAGTTTCATATGGACCGATAATGTTCACTGGCCATTAAACCATGCTTTGTATTATTCCCTGATACTTCAAGTCACAGAGGAGCTCTCCCCATGCTTTTTCTTGTTTGTTTTTCAGGAGGCAAAATCTAGGCAGCTGTTTCCTGTCCTGTGATCACATTGTTGGCTGTGTTTTTTCTCTAGTGTATCTGTATGCTGTGCCAGCCAAAATTTACCTACTACTGCTTTCACACAGACCTCATAATCACTTCAACAACATATGCCAAATTTTATTGCATACCTTTTTCATGAAGCAGTTTCACACAGTGTTTATCCAGTTCTTGCCTATCTGCCTAACACTGAACTTCATACACCGGCTCGGTTAGCCTTGGAGTTAGGAATGCAAAGTTCATTTCACAACATCAAAAAAAATTCTTGAAGTTACTGAAAATGCGTAGAGGCATTTCTGATTATTTTTGGAGAAGCTGAATTTAAATGCTCATCATTAGATCACCAGTAATTCAAAGAATAGGAGAAAAGATCAGGTCTTTAATAAGCTCTCTAATTCAATTTAATGGCTACTTCTTACTTAATCTGAATTTAAGATTTCACTAGGTATGACTGAGTGTTACTCATACAGGAAATACATTTTTCATGTTTTACAATTTTATTAACTGCTAACTTTCTTGCAGTGAACATTCAGTGTCTCTTGGCCATTTATACAGTGATCCCTTTTTAAAGCAATGTGTTCTGCCTATGATCTCATCTGTCTGAATCATAGACTTTCAAAACCATTTTTTTACCATTTATATTTGAATTTTATATGTGACTTTTCTTCTAGTTTCTTTAATTTGAAATAAATATTGTGTCATTTTCTCTGCATTTTTTCTGCCTATAGTTATGTATGCAACTTGGGGTTTTTTTTATGTTAATTATCTTAATGCTCACAACCTATAATAAGGACAAGAGGTAATGGCTTTAAGTTGTGCCAAGGGAGGTTCAGGATGGATGTTAGGAAAAATTTATTCTCCATAAGAGTGGTGATGCGCTGGCACAGTCTGTTCAGGGAGGTTGTGGAGTCATTGTCCCTGGTGGTGTTCAAGAATGGTGTGGATGTGGCACCGAGTGACATGGATTAGTGAGCTGAGAGATGTTGGGTGGATGGTTGGACAAGATGATCTTAGAGGTCTTTTCAAACCTTAATGATTCTATGATTCTAAGGAAGAATTACTGATAAGTGATTATGATACCAAATTTAAAGTTCTAGATATAAATTAAAATAATTATCCAGGAAACAAACTTCAACTTCGATCGGTCCTAAAATTTGGCTTGGAGATCCAGAACATCAGATACTAAACAGAAAGAGTTGCATTGCTGAGCTGTGGATAGAGACTAAACGGTGAAGAGCTGTAACATTTCCACATGTTCAGTATAGCCCATGCTTTTCCAAAGTGGACATCCATGCTACTGGCAGGACAGAGATAATACCTGCCCACATGTAGTGAGGCCTGATTGCAGCTAGGAATGTATAGATATGCAGGCTCTCTTTGCTGGTACAGATAGCTCCTGATTTGAAGGGTAGGATTCCCTTCTTTTTACATGCCCAGCAGAAAGAAGTACAGTTTGAGGTGATCAGCCATGCATCTCATTTGAGCAAAGAAACACAAACCACTGTAATTCTGATGCGAACATAATTACTTACATGAAAGAGAATTGTTGAGATATAGGACATGTTGCACTGAGGCTGCAGAGAGGTTAGAAGTTTTGACTTGCCAATAAAAGCTCCATGTAAAAGTCTTTAGTTATAATAAAAGCCAGTGATGAAAAATCTAAGGAAGAACTAGATGTCACAGTGGTTAATCCTCCTCTCTAGTATCTGACCTCTGTAGGGCTAGAAGTAAAATAAGTTAAATGAACTCTGCATAATTCCTTGTGGTTATCTGTCACAAAGCCACCTCATGATTCAGCACCAGTGTCAGACTGGCTGGAGGAGGCTCTGCTGCCAGAGCAAAGGGCAGCAGCAGACCAAGACCAAAGCATCACCCATTGGCAACAGTGGGAGGGGAAATGACACTTCAACTTTTTTTCCACTGATGTTGCTGGCTTCAAATTCTGGGTGTTTGAGAATGCAATCACTTATCATACTCCAACTTTGAGTAATTTTCAGTTTTTGTCAAGACTCTAAGAATCGCATTGCAGAGGGAAGGGTGTATTATAATTATAAATATCAATAGTAATAAAAGTTTATTAAAGGTCATTAAAATGAAAGGGGTTGGCTATAGATCTCATCACTCTGAACTGACTCCCTCCTCTTGTGTTAATTAGAAAACTCAGATAATGGTTCTAATGGGGGAGTGCAAGGGAAATTTAATTACGAAAGTTTAATGGGCCACTATCTACTTCCTGCCAGATTAAAAACTGATGATTTACACCATTTTAGATACTGCTGAGGGCTCTCTAGCAAAATGTGTTGCAGCACAAAGAGTAATGCAAGATTTCACCTAGAATATTTTGTTCACCTTTCCAAAACAATGATATATCTCAAAACTGAGCAGTAATGGCAAAACTCTGACTACCAAAACTGAGAGGAAATACAAGCAGTGCTAATTTATTTAGTTCAGTGTTTATTGTAATCAAATGAAGAACGTACATGCATAAGTAGAGATGCCTGTCCTGAAAAATAAAAAAGAAAATAAAAGAAATAATTCCAATTGGAATTAGCTTTGAGATCATTTATCAGGTATCAAGAAAACCTGGAAAATTAACATACTTAAATTTGAGAAATTCTTGGATGGGAAGTTTTGTTTACAACCATACAGTCTGGCTCTTCTGTCCATAGCCCTCATCTCATCAAATTTCCTGTCTGTTTTCAATAAGATAGACGTGCAGAGAACTATTCTTATGTAATCATTTTTTGTCTTAAAACTTGTGTTGATATTTAAGGCATACATGTAAAACAGTTAAAATAATGTTGGTTTTAAGTCCTCATGTCCAAGTGCCCTAAACATCCATATTATGGGGAATTACAGCTAGTCAGAATTCCACGACTGCTCACTTTTTGGAGAAGTTTGCAATCTGGCATCTGAGATTATGGCTGTTTTTGAAAAATTAGTCTTAACCATCTCATTAGGAACAATACTTCAACAAAGTCTGCATATAAGCTCTAGGAATCTTCAACTGCATTCCTACCTATTGTTTCTATCTAATACCATCTAATAACTTTAATTCCTCTTAAAGAGAGGAGCTCTATTTTTAGTAAAAACACTACGTAATACTCAAGTAAAATTCAAATTTTTTTTAAATTAAACATTTAACTTAAAAGGTTATATCAAAAAAGGAACATAAGATTTGTTCTATCAAACAAAATATATTTTTAAATATGGAAAAAATAAGACAGGGAAAGGAGCAGAAGAAGCAATGCCCAAAAGCAAAATAAAAATCTAATGTACTCTGTTTCCTTTTCTGGGTAGGTTTTGGTGTCCAAAAGTTGAGAACTCAGCATTATAAAACCAGGGCTGGTTGTCAGCTCTAATTTAGGTAGATGTAGACAGTTTTATACAGCAGCTTTGTGGCCTGGAGCTGTCTGTCTTGCAGTCAGAGGCCCACTGTGTCAGCTGTATGTCCTTGAACATTTCAGGTAGAAAACAGCTCTGGGAATTGCCATCCTCTTGGACTTCAGGTGTGTAAACAAAGTCTCTTAACTTGCTAATTTATTACTGGGTAATGAAACAACATGGAAAAAAAAAAAGCTTCAAACAGTTTTGTTCATATTTTTCAAAGACCTTATGCGACCTGGGTGTATACAGGTTGAGAAATATTTCTTGATCATTCCCAAAGAAAGTGTTTGCCCTACTGCTCTACAGTTTAGATCTCTCATCATACTTACCTGTACAGCACAGCTACCTTCAGAAAATCTGTTTTTGCTGTTTTTTTTCTGTATATGAATTAAAGTTAAATACAATTGCATCAACACAGAATCTGCTTTTCACTGAGCTTAATATGTTACATGTTTTGAAGATGCACCTAAATTCATAAATAGTGTAAAAACTAGGAAAAGGCACTGTGGGTGGCTAGGCTTTACTTGCCGAGATCTCAAATATGCAATGCTAAATAGACATTAAAATATCAAGTGGACATTTTTAGAAATATAACTGAGAATAGCTTGACAAGGAATATTTAGAAGTTTGTTTTCCAGTTGCATTGAATAATTCACAGCTATGATCTGTAAAGAATTAGTGCATACCATTATAATCATTAAACCTCAGAAAAAAAGCTTAATCTTTGAAAAGTTACTTATTTCATTAGGGCAGCTGTTAGAACTACAGACTTTATTCTGCTGGCAATTTACAGAGAGAGAGAGAGAGAAAGAGAGAGAGAGAGAGAGAGAGAAAATATATTTAAGATGATTTCAAATGTATTGTTAATTTTTATTGAGATCCTTTATTTGATTAAAGTAACACCATAATTAGTCTCAATGCACTAATAAGTTGTTGTTTTTTTCCAGACACTTAATAAAGACCATTCATTCTCCAAGGGGATCACAACCTGAAATCCTGCTGAAAGACTGGTGCTATGACAGAGGACAAAGAGAGAGGAAAAGAGGTGAATTAACTGGGAAAAATGCCAGTTACTGTCTTGATCACATGAATGACCATATGCTAAATGACACGATAAATGAATGGATGCATAGTGTGTTGATGTGCTTGCTTACTTCTCTATTTTCTTTCTTGTTTGATTATACATGATGCAATTATTCCACATGGCAGAAAGTTCACTGCTTTCTTACTATGTCCACTATTGTAACAATAATTGGGGTGTGATCCAGTCTTTGAGTGACACTTATTTTACTAAAGGGATTAAAAATCCTACTAAAGGAATACAGAGGTGTGAATTAAAGGCTGAAATGCTCTAAAGTATGACTGACCAGATTCTCATCGAGATTTGATTGATGAAGTTAATTTAACACCATTAACACTTGATGTCAGTGGATTTGTCTAGTAATATAAACTTGGATTTGCCTAAAAGAGAGGACCCAATGATCTTTTCTTGGCAAATCTTGAAAAGCTGGACAGTTGCTTAAGCATAAATGTGGGTTTGGCACTGTTTATGCTCTGATTTCTGTTAAATCTTGGGCTAAGGATGTGATCCTGCAAGATGGTGGGCAGCACTCATGTACTGCTCAGTGTGTTTGCTCTACCTGCCAAATCTACACACAGATGTTACACAGACTTCCAGCTGTGGCTTCAAGTGGAGAATTGCAAGTGGATAGTTTGGCAATCAAAGGCTGTAAGATATAAGATTCAGGCTCCATGCTCTTTTTAGCAGAAGAAATCCAGAAGTCTGGATTTGTACATCCAAAAACAGAAAAAAAATCTGTACTGTGACTAGATACTAATTTGGTTGCTATTCTCTTGAGGAGTTTTATTTCAATATTTTCAGGAATCTCTAGTTCACTCTGCTTTTTCTGTTTTTATAGAATACATCCGTTTTTGGTTTTGTTTTTCTTTTCTTTTATGTAAATAAATAATGCTAAATTGATACCAACATCAGAGTCAGATGTTTGCATATCTATTTTCAGGTGGTACTGTGACGGGTTTCAAAAAAGGGATGGATGCACAGATAAATGCAAATGTAAGAAACGAATATGAATCTGCTCTGCCTTCCCATAGAGAAACTAGTCAAAGAAGATAAGTCCCACACCATTCCTCATCATTTAGACTGAAAATTTCTGTATGGGTAGAGTCACCTTTTGCTGTGGTTTGTCCAGCCATCGTATGAATGACAAAAAGAACTTCACTGTTAATCATGAAAGCCAGGCTTCTCAGAAGTCAAACCTCAGAAATATTGTTTCATTGCATATTGGTATTGAACAAATACACTATTAGACAATTAAACAAGTTAAATAAAAATTATATTCTTTTAGGGAACTACTCACATGTGAGCTGACCTCATTTAGTGGAGTAAAGCATTTCACTTTTTATTACCCAATGTGTCAATGAAAAAACACTCAGGTGATATCTCATTAATGGTTTCATTTTCCCAAACATTGTACAAAGTCACAGCAACCAATGCCAACTCAATCTACCCATTTGATCTTACATAACCTTCAGGGAACATTAATAAAATTCTGATTCAGATTTGCCCTCTGTCAGTCTCTTTTTAGGCATACAGGTGCTTAAATGTCCTTATATCCTACTGAATGGGACTCAGGCTTAAATTTAAGTACAAATGTCAATACTTTTTTGGACAGAGATGCTCCCTGGAATGAAGGCTTCTCTATCAGAATAAACATACTGCTTGATAAGAGTGTACACAGAGAATTTTGATTTGGGTTTACACAACCTGTGGTATCATGAGGTTAGAAAATCAAATTGCTAAAGCAATTTAGCATATTATTGTGCAGACACCTGTGTTCTACTGTTTGCACAGTTTCCTTCTTTTTAAAAGACTCAGTATGAATTATGAAGTATTTCTAAAGATTTTCAAACATTTAATTCAAGAACTGAGTTTTGTCAGAGCTGGAAAGAGAAGAGCCTTTATATTTCTCTTGCAATTCTCTAGCAAAGGCATTTAGGACTCCCAGAGGAAGACTGGAAAAATCTATCAGCTATTGTAGAAAGTGCATTATAGTGGAAGGAGCTTAGCATGAAACACATGCAATCAATGATGGGATACTTGAACTTTGCTTGTACAGTGATCTCCCTGGGGAAGGTATTCTGTAGGTGTTGAACCGCTTTTTCTAAGATCAAGAAGCCACAGAAATAAATGAAAGTTATATATATTTAGAGAGGGAGAGAGAGAGACCTGAACAGGAGTGGAAGGCTGTGGCAGGCTGCTCCTGACTGCTGGGGGGGCAGCTGGAGCTCCTCAGTCACTGGATATGTGGATGTTATCACATCCCAGGCAGGTAAAAATTGATGGGGACATTTGAAGTGTAATGCTCTCTGTTTTGCAGGCGTTCCCTTTGTTTTGGCATGTTTTTTGGCTCATACATGCAGTGGGGAAGTAATAACTGAAAACAGTTCACATAAAAACTTCATTTTCCAGCTATAATCACACAGATCCCATGGACCATCCTCACTCCCCAAATCAACAGCTTTGTCCCCCTCTGGCAGCTTCTGAGACTGATTCCTTTGATAAGGGCAGAGGAAGGGACAGGAAACCAGGACTGTGTTACTTGAGCACCTTACTAGCTGACTGCTGAATTTGTCTGCACATTTAATATATTTTCCCAATGTCAGTGAATCTTGTAGCCTTTGCTGTACAGTGCCTTATCTTCCAGAGTAAAGTGGAGAGAGTTCCCTTACAGATTTATGTTCAGGGGATTCTCTTAGGAGTTGAAGAGATTGTTTTTAATATATGTTTTTGGTTTGGATGACATACTGTCACCTAAAATCCATTAACATAAAGAGAAGAACAACCTTGATCCTGCAATTTTGTTTTACATTTTTTAGTGTTAGACAGAAGGAAAGTCAGACTTCCAGATTCCACAATCTGCAAAATGCCAAATATTTTGAAATTTTTAAAAGGATGCTTTAATTGCTCTCTACAACTTCCTGAGGAGGGGAGGTGGACAGCAAGGTGCTCATTTTTTTCCCCTTGGTATCTAGTGACAGAACATATGGGAACAAATTAAGGGATTATGTCAGGATACTTTCAAATTGGATATTAGGAAAAACTTATTTACCAAGTGAGAATATATAGAGGGAGCTGATGCTCTGCACTTGTCCATATTTAAAAGTTGTTTGGATAATACTTTTAATGATATGTTGCAACCTTGGGTTAGCCCCAAAGTAATCTGATTGTTGGACTTGATGATCTTTATAGGTCCCTTCCAACCAAAACTATTCTATTCCAAATAATGACAACTTGACTGGACATAATACGCTTTGTGTCTCATCTAGATGAAATTCTTGGAGAGGTAAGAAGCAGAGAGCAAGTAAGTCAATGGAGAAGTAAGAAGTATAGAACAAGACAAAGCAAGAGAAAGAACAAGACAATGTCTTGTTTCAGAGAACACTCTGGGTAAGACTGTTCATGCAAAACTTCCGATATGGATCCATGAATGGAAATCATAAGTTTTTAATCTTTTCCTGAACACGGAAGAAAAGTACACTGGAAGTAACAGCTATTGACTTACTACAGCCCAGAAAGGACTAGAATAGTTGCAGAATTTGAGAATATATTTTTAAATTAAATTTTAATCAAATAACTTAATGACTGTGCCTTTCTCTTCTGCTTTATTACTATTATTATTTAATTATTTTTTACTAGCTGGGCAACTTTCTCAGTCTCTTTGAACTTCCCATTTTGAAACAGTCATGAACTGTGAATTTTTCTACTTCAGCTCTTTGTATGGATGTGAACATCAGTCAAGCACTCATGAGGAGGAAAACATCAGTGAGAAAGTTCCCCAGTGAAATTAACTGCTGTATTGGAAAAGTGTTTCAGAGCTAAAGGTCTTAAACTTTCTTCTCTACTAGCTGACCTGGTCAAAAAGATATTCTTCTCCTAGACAATGATATTAATGTCTCCACCTCAATAGCTGTATTGGTAACAGCCTGGGAGGCAAGGGTTTGCTCACCCACGAAGAGGAAGAGGAAGTATTTGGAGATGGAATGTTAAAACTGGCACCGAGGGCATGTGTAAGATATTAGATGATGATTTTATTTCAATATTAAAATATTCTGTAATTGGTATGGGTAGTGAATGGACAGCCGCCTTCTTAGCATCCTCTTTAGGATGTATTGGGGGCTTAAGGTTGTGTTAGGATTGATTATTTCAGTATTAATAGGGTGACAACATATTTTGTGATCTAATATGCTTCTCAGTCCTGTGTCTAACTTGTTGATTTGATCCATTCTGACAGCTGAATTGCTCTCTTCGTAGGTTAGTAATCATGAGTTTGGTGACATACATTTTTCAATGTTATTTTTGCTTAAGTAGCTTATTAAAAAGAATAAAAATCAGAGTCAGGCATGTTTTTTTTCAGTAAGTAAAAAGGGTCTCAAGCCTCTCATGACCTGGGTGTAAAATAGCCAATCAGCCTAAAAGCTCCCCCCCAGTAAGCCCTTTGTTCTTTCTCGGGAAAACTATGCGAAGTGGAAATTTACTTGAAGCCACCAGAATAAATATGTTTGTTCAGGGAGAATTAAAAGAGGTGAAACAAGAAACCTGACATGACTTCAGTTCTGAGGAAAAACCTGTTTGTGTCTAATATACTGCAGAAATTGCTCAAGAACATTTTGTCCTTGTGTAAGGATTGCCCTGTAATGTTGCTAATGTCCTTAGGTTGAGACCTTGGGTTATCGGCTGTGTATGTGTCTATCATGCAAGCTGAAACTGATTTTTTCACAATGTAGTTTTTATCTTTGCAAGTTCATGACACTTGTTCCTTGAAGCCAGATCTTCTCCTTCCCCTGCATTTTCTTTCTCCTTTTGGCCTGACTTGCTTTCTCTGTGGGCTGAACGTGCTTCCCAATGGCAGTGAAACCTCCAGATGGCACATTACCCACTTCTCGTAAATTAGTGCAGTAGAGAAGTGCAAGGCATTGAAATTCTTTGAGGTTTAGGTTTATAGGGATTACAATAAATTCAGTCAGATGGGGAGGGTCATTATGGGGTGGAATGCAGATAAGATTGTTCTGTCTTTATTTTTTCTAAAAATTTCCATGAGATATTCTCTTTAAAACTGCAGAGAGCATTCCACATTTGGCATTTTCTATTTCATCCATGCAAGATCCTGAGGGAAATGGAATCCAAAGGCAGATCAAATGAAGGAAACAAAACTGATAGTTTGAACCAAATATTGCAATCCCTTCACACATGATGGTGCATTCAAGATTTGACTGTTCACTGTCTGCAGAATGATGGCCTTGAAGCCAAATCAAGGAAAAAATATGGCAAAATCTTTCCCCAGACAAGACTTGGAAAGCAAGAGCTGTTCAGTTCAGCATGTTAGTTCCACACCACAGAAACTGTTTTATTGTCAAGCTCAGAATCAGCGTGCCTGGTTATGACTTCACTCCAGTTTAAGAAACATTTAAAGAAAATAAATGCTTTGAAAATTGTATAATGAAAACAACAACAAGAACAACAACAAAACAACACTCTGCTCTGGAAAGACAAAGAAAATCCAGAAAAGAATTATAAAGATGTTCACTGTACTTCTGAAGCAGCCCCTTTGCTTCAGCAAGAGACAGGACATCATTCCTCCTAATCACCTGGTTAGGGCCCCAGATGTATTCTTGTTAAGTAGAATTCTTTGCTAATACTGTCCTGATTAATTAAGTAGCCGTCTTCCCCGTTCACTGTCATCTGTGACCTATCATTGTGTGTCGCTATCCTTCACTGTCATTAAGTAGAGTATGCATATACTGTAATAGGTAAGATGATTTCGGAGACAGCTATTGATCCTTTCCCAGTGGTCTATTGCTAGTTAATGAGCATTAGTTTCTTTAATGATGTTTAATGTTGGTGAGTTATTTTTAAGTGATACATGGCCTGACCCTGGAAAGTGCTGAATGCCCTTAGCTTCTATTGATGTTGGTGAGAGTTGAGGGCACTCATGAGATCAGCCCATAAGTCTTGTATCTGAAATAATACCAAAAGTTTTTTTCGCAGTCAGGCAAAAGTAAGCAAAACTCTACATGCAGAGGATGGAACAGATTTTTCTAGAAGAAATTTTAAACTCTTCTTTTCCTTTTTGTCACCAGCTTTCAAAAGAGAGGCAGCCTTATAACAGATGCTCTTTTGTTCTTTTGCTGGGTCTTGTCTTCCCTGTTTTATTCTTTCAGTACCTCTCACTGTCCTCTAACTTCATTTACAACATGAATTGGGAACTCTCAAGCTCATCCCCCTACTGTGCTTACCTCCCTACATTCCCTTTTCTTCCAAATTAGGAGCACAGGATGTTTACCATTATTGCCTTGAGTTATTTCAGCTCTTCGGAATTTCTTCTGTTTGGCTTTCGTTTCTATGCTCTACTAGAATGGCCTTAATCACCAAAAGTTTCTTTTTGTCCTCTTCAACCTTACCATATTTTTTGTGAATAAAATACTTCTCTGCTCATGCATTACTCTACTCATACCTTCCCCACTGCCTCTTCTGTTTGCACTGCTATTCATTAAATCACTCTCCCTTTGCTGTGTATTCCCACTCCTCTTCCTCACTCTCTGTTCACAGCACTCTGTCCTGTGACCATTTCTTCAAACAATCAACATTTAAAAAAATGTAGGACAAAAAATATTTGATCTCTCACTCTTTATATGTACAGTTTGCTTTCATATTATTTGGCTAATATCTGCAAGCCTCATTGCACAAAAGATTCAGTCCTAGGTTATTTTATATCTTACACTTTTACAGAAAGATTATGTCCTTAAATACTTATGTATGAGAACAGTACAGAGTTAGGGAAAGGAACTGGTTTGACTCGCAAGAATGCTACCCAGAGACACGAGCAACACTGAATCTATCAGTGGTAAATATTGTAACTGTCCTTTATTTTCTTAATGCATTTGCTTTTTTATTTTTTTATTTTTTCTTTTTCTAAAAATTGTGCAATGCAGATTATGGAAACTATTTTACCCAGCTTTACAGAAAAATGCATTCAAGAAAGAGTCCCAATCTGAACAACTGATAACTTTTGTAGCAATCTAGAGACAGAGTAGATGTGCTGTGACATATGTGCCTGGCAGCCAAATTTATGAGTTTGGTGGGAAACTTCACTTATAGTCAAATAAAAAGAAAATACATCCTTGGCAGGCCTGTCTTGAGGAATAAGTATCAGGGACTTTTCATGTTAGAATTAATCCCTAGAGAAGGAGATCAATGTGCAGATGATGCAATTGTAATATGAAGATAAGTTGTACTGATATATATCTTTATCCTGTGCAGGAACAATTTATTACATGGACATTGCCTGTACACTGGAAGGAGGTGGGGAAATGCAACTCTGCAGAGTTGTGAGAAAACTTAGAAACCCTTTCTGGATGTTCCTCTGTGATTATTCCTTCACTGTGCAACAGGGAAGTTTATGCACCTTTTTCTGTCTAAATCATCAGTATTTTTTTTCCCAATTTAAAAAAGGAATAAATGCAAAAGATGAGCTAGAGTAAAGACTGGAAAAAAAAAAAAAAGACAGTTGCTTCTTTTGCTTCTTTGATGAACTCCTATGGGAGGCTGTACCCACAGCTCTCCCATTTGCACTGTAGCAGCCCCATGCAGCCCTATTCTCACTCATCGCTGCCTTATTAAAAAGCCTGGGAAGCCCTCCAATCCCTACAGTTGTTGCTTTTACTAGCAATAACAGGACTTTGGAAGAAAACATATCCTGTGGGACAGATAGTAACTTCATGGGCCCTGAGTAGGACCACAAATATATGACAGTGTCACTTCTGGTCGATGCTGGGTTCCTCCTTTACCTCTGCTTGTTACAGAGAGGGGGACTTATGCTACAGAAGGGGTTAACTAGGATTCGCTGTAATGTACTCCTATTTCCTTTCTCTCCCTTCAGCTCCTTCACAAAATGTTAATCTAATTGTGATAGTATCACTTTGATGACAATATGACAAGACAGACAAATTTGATTTTATTCTCCACAGAGCAAAGCATATGCTGCTTGGGAGACTTTGACAGAGAGAAGGACATAAAACAAATGGAGTTCATGAATATACAATTTTTATTGTACACAGTAGTGACATCCAAACTTCAGAGAATAGGTGGGTGAGACTTATGCTTTACTATTGAGATTAATGGGTACGTAAAAAAGTGCCAACAGAGAGTACTAGAGTTTATGTTAAAAATGTCGACGTGGATAAGAATAATTTTCTTCTCAAGATGAATGATACATTTAATGGCTGTGAGACATTCATGGCCAGTAGCAGTTCCTCAAAAGTAATTTTTTGTTGTTATTGTAAATTATATAATCTTAACTGCAATTATAGCCCTGTTTAGGTAAAGGTCAAGTTAGTACAGTGGATGGTTATAAACTAAGAGTGAAATTGGTAAATTTATTCCCTTGATGAAAGCCTATGAATGATTTTAAGCAAGATAATTTTTTGTAACTCTATTTCAACTTTAATGTAATATAGCAAGTAAAGACAGCACACATTAACAAAGGGTAAATTAGATTTGTCTAAGTAAACATGTATCTGCAATAGGAGTAGTGTTGCTGTAGTAAGGACAGTCTGAAGGTTAAGCTCTCCATGTAAATGGTATAGATTCATTTTTGTGGAAAGTAAAAGGAGAAACACCCTCAGAAAAATTGCCTTTGATGGAATGCAGTCTGTCCTCTTCTGAGCAGCACACAAATACTCAAAACTTGTGGAACTGTACCATCTCTCAGTCACAAGAAATTGGTTAGAGTCCTTTTGATTTCAAAAGCATTTCCTTAAAACAGTGTAATTGTGTCTTCAACCCCTCTAGATGGAACAGATTTGTTTTGTTAATAAAGAGATTTAAAAACAAGATGGAGAATGTTCTACAGATGGTAATGAAGGATGCTTGCTAAAGTAAGAGTTTGGTGTTCATTTTTTCTGTTTGTTTTAAAGTAAAAAATGAATATAGTGATAAGACTCAGAAAGCTGTTTAAAATGAGAAAAAAGATTTCTGAAGTCAATGGCAGGGTTTTGTTCTGAAGAGACAGCATGAGGGTAACTATTTCACGTTTTTGCAGTGTTTAAGTAAAGCACAATAACTGTGATAAGTATATGTAACCGCTTTTTAACTCTAAGAACTTCTACCTGTGTGATCAGTTCATTGACTGGTTTTCAATACAACTCAGAACCTTCACTTTGTCAGACTACAGAGGTGTTATGTACTTTTCCCTTTATTTCTCTTCTGGAAATGTATGTGTTAGAAAATCAGGAGAAAATCCACTTTCTATTCCATTAGATGCCAAAGACCTTCAACTAATATATGTAATCCACATTCTAACAACAACAACAAAAGAATAAACGCTGTGCCACTTGACAGATGAACAGCAAAGGCTTGTTACTTAAGTTTGCCACCAATTAAAATGCACACTGGTTCAGCTCTGGCCTGTCACCTACAATTATTGGGAAAAGTTGGCTGTAGGCCACGGTAGATGTATGTGATTTTTTCCACTTGATCATAGTGCTTCTCATTTCTGTTCTGGAAACTCTGCTTGCCTCATATCAGGTTTTCAAGAATACTTAACTAATTTTGTTATAAGTATTCTAATTTTGGTAAGGTGAAAATTCTTCCTAATCCATTCTGTATATGAAGATACTATTTGGACCAGTCTGAAGCTGATACATTACCTTTCTGACAAGATTTTCTTAGGTATACACTGATTTAAACAATGTCCCTGAAATTTCATTTTAACCACTTTCATCTCTGGATGCTTTCTATCTTCACAATAGAAGTAAAATGGCAATGTTAGGGTTGAAAGGTATGAACTCAACAATAGCAACAGTGAGTTTCGTTTACTTGAAAAAAACATGAACTTGAATATATCCCAAGAACACTGTCCTACTGAATAACAAATATGTGGCATTACTAGTATCTGGACATGAAAGTCAGCTATTGCTTCAGGCCTGAAACAAATATGAAATCTGACCAAAAATACAGTCCAAACAGTCTGAAAAAGACTCATATGAAAGCTTACTTTCTTAAACTATTTAGTCCAAGGCTTTTCACAACAGCAAGACCAGAGCTTGGTGACTGCTAAGTGGTACCAAAATTTAACAAAATGAAGTATAAATCAAATTTACTCAGAACTCAACTGGAAATTCAATTTACAACTTGATAAAATATTTAGATAAAATTTGCTCATGTTCATTTTTTTGCCCTCTTTTATGAAAGAGAGTTCAATTTAAAACATGCTGAGCTGCTGAGGACCCACAGTGCTTGCTAAAGTCACCTCTTTGACACTTGTTTTTTTCGTGGAGATAAATAGCGATAAGATGGAAGGCATTAGAAAATAAGGTCCGTCATCATTGCTCATTATTTGTAATTTGTGGAGTGTGACAGTGTGTTCAGCAGAATGCACAGCAGAAATAGACAATCTTTGCCCCTCAAGAGATTGCAGTCTGACATACAGACACAGAAAGGATCAAATGTAAGACAGAGTGACAGATTTAGAATAGTATTATTCTTTATTTTGTTTTATTAATCACCTTACAGCCAAATTTTGGAAGGGTGAGATTACTGGAAGGATGCATATATGGTTGAAGATATAATGTTGGATAGTCCCTCTCTGGGAGGCATTAGAATGATCAGAAGTTGCTATCACGATCCCTAATGCAGAAGAAAAATATATATACATGCATTCAAAGGCAAATGTTGAGGGAGACTAGGAAACACCCATGAAGGGTCACATGAAGTTAGCATTCTTGGTGGAATGAAGTAAGCAGAAAGATTAAATCAAGGCAAGATCCATTATGTAGACCTGTGCAGAATGAGGAAGTTTTGAAACTAATGCATAGTCAAAAGTTATTATGGAATAAGAACCGAAGAGTAAGGAATTTTAAATAGAAAGGAACGTGGACTGAGTGGCTCTTACTACTCCATAGAGCACAGGCAAGGCTCACCATAAAAATAATGCTTAATTTTATGATGTTCTATTCCTCTGTAGGTTGGATGCTATCACTGTAACTATTTAAAAAAGCAACAAACAAACAAAAAAACCCAACAATGTTAATTCACATTGCTTTTTCATCAGTCAGATATATCAATTTCTTGAGAACTGCACATTTAGTGAAAAAATAAAATCCAGCAGTGCAAAGATTGTGTCTACAGCTTTGTTGTATCTCCTGAACACTGGCACTGAATGCAACAAAGGGCAGATACATGCATGGCAGTCACATGCCCATACAAACACATGCCTATGCACAATGATATGATGTGAAAATCAACTGGGAATTGATAGTATCAGCAACCTTTACTGTCTAGGAAATTAAAAGAACCATAAGTGTGGAGACAGTATGTAATAGCTCACTGCTTTGAGCTAGATCAGCCTGGGGATAGCACTAATTTACATTCCTAACACTTGCATCAGGTTTTACTGTACTTCAGTGTTCATAAAAATGGCTAATTAACTGAAACACCCCCAATATTGATGGTGTACTGTAAATGTCGCTTCTGAAATATAGAGTCCACCCTCGAGACAGCAACTTCCTGTGGCCCCTGGAGTGTGGTCCTTTTGGATGGATTTTTTTCCAGGGGAGCACACCATTGTGGTTAACTCCAAAGATCTGCCTCTCTTCCTCTGCTTGCCACCATAAATTTCCATGGGAAAATTTGCAGAAGGCCCACATAACTCATTGTTTCGCTTGCGTAGTAATTAACAACTCAAACAGCAGCAAGGCAGCCACCTATTCCTCTTGGCTGAATGTTAAGCTTGACCTCCCCTCCCCTCTCCCCTCAGTTCACAACTCTTCTCATCTTCCAAAATTACGTGAGAAATGATTTTTCACGCTATTTGCATGTTTTAGAGCATCCATCATTATCATGTGCACTGACAGCTTTATACTTCAGCTGTGACAGAGCTTGAAAAATGCTAGTCCTATCAATCAACACATTGTAGCTTTCCAAAATAAGATCTTCTGTATCTGGCTTTTTCTCTATTTCTGTTTTCCTCTTTTCCTTTTCCTTTTTTTTTTCTTTTTTTTCCATTTTTTTTCTTTTCCTCTTCCTTTTTATTTTTCCTCTCTTCAACAGCAATCTCTGTTTTGCTTTTGCTTTTCACTTTCTTTACACAAAGACTACAGATGTTACAACACTACGTTAGGATGAAATACTTTTGAGCTGTTTCAGACTATTTGATTGAATTACTTTACCATAAATCTTCTTCTCTATTTTCATCAAAAATACTGACTTCAAAGTTATTTTAGTAGCACCCTCAATTTCTCTGTGCTCAGCCTCACCCGCACACATTATTTATGCAGTTAATTTCATTCTCATCTCTTTGTCTCAGGTAATAAAACAGTTTCCATAAACTTAGCAAATATTTGATTTCAGTTAATAATTCTAAGTGGTAGTACTAATAAGCTCAGTAAATCTATTCTCAGTGTGTGACTATTACCTAAATTTGCTGTTTCTTTCATTATTTTGTACTGTTTCTAAAGTTACTTCATTTGCTTATGAAGGCACTAGCCCACATCCTTAGCCACTGAAACTTTGAAGAAACTGAAGATCTTTTACTCAATTTTCCTTTCATTCCCTCATCAGATAGGATAAAAGACAGTTCCAATAGCTAACATTATAGTATGCTGCTAATATGATGGAAGTATAGGCTCTGAAGTTAAATTGTTCCACTAGGCAAAATTCTCAATTTATAATGTCTCAACCTCACGGAAAACAAACAATCAATCAAAAACCATAAACACCCTCCCAAAACAAACAAACAAACAAACAATGGAAGAAACAACACAGAAGCAAAAAAGCAATTGAGATATAATAGAATTTTAAAAACATATGTCGATCCCAGTGCTGCAATTTCACCCTTGAAAGTTGGTTCAATACTACAATTATTTAGTAAAACCACACTGTGAAACCTAGGGGAAAACGGTAGAAATGTTGTTTATGGAAATAGCAAAAAGAATTAGTCACACTTGAAGATTAAATTAGAAAAGCTTCTCCATGCAGTTTTGATTGAGACCTATGGCAACACTTCAGTTTATGTTTGAGAATCTTCCTGAGTCAAGTCTTATAATTGCTGCAAGCTATTGTGTTCACCAAAGGAAACATAAACTGGTATTTAAAAGATGCTGAGAAGAAAGCTCACTGGTATTTCATTACTGACATTTTGTTGTGTTGATGTTCCTGCATTTGAAGTTACAGACTCTTAAAATATATGGGAGTTTTGCCACTGATTTGGCTGAAGTCAAATTGTTCAGCAGTTTAGAAGATTGCACAGGGTTAGCTTTTTGAGAGCTAAATGCAAACAAGAAGGATACAGAGGATTCTAATGCTAAACTCTGGGATAAAGGACCTGTCTCTTCCCATCAGATGGCTCCCAGATAGCAGGCAGACCTCAACTGCTTTGTTGCAAGATTTTTTGGTTGCAAGTTTAACTAGAGATGTACTGTGTAGTCATAGAAGTATTTTATGGAAAAGCTAGATGAATAGTGTTTGCTGATGTCATTTTGGAAAGATATGAATGACTAAATCCTGAAGATCTTATCCAGAACTCAAGAAGTTTATGGCAGGAACGTTTGACGCTGCAGTCTCCACTCTGGGACATCTGTGGAGGTAAAGCCTCCAACCAGCAACATTCCCATCATCCTAAGTCCCCTTGGGCTGACATCACTTGTGACACTCACATGGCCCCAGAACAGGGTCAGATGAAACCGCAACAGAAGAGCACCACCCATTGTTCTCACACAGATTTTATAATCAGAGGACAAAAAAGGTGAGTAAGTTGTGAGAGCAACATAGCAATTAGTCTTCTGTTTGCAGTTGATACAGGTTTCACAGAAGTACTGAACAATTGATTCAGTGTAATGCTGAATTTTAATCAAATGGGAGAATATGCCAACTTTTAATCAAGATTTTCCATAATGGATTATTTTCCTAATTGAATGAGTTCAGGAGACAAACAAATACAGCCTAGTGCTCAATGGTATTCTACAAATATTGGTAAACGTTCAATCTAAAATCACAGTTAAAAACTCTGAATATCTCTACAAAGCACAGCTGAAGGTTACATTCATCTTCTGCAAACAATCCGGGGCATCCAGGCCACTGACAAATTAATTCATATTTCAAGACAATTATGCCCACTAAAATGTACAGTAAGGAATTAGTTGCCAGCCTAAACATGAAGCTAGTTACTTTGTTAAATATTAAAGATATAATCATTTGAAAAAAAATAATTTACAAAATGTGAATGTGACTCAGTAAAGGTAGAAAAACCTAAAAGCCTAGGAATAAAAAGCAAAGCAAAAACAAAAACAAAACAAAACAAAACAAAACAAAAAAACAGAAAGAGAATCTGCACCTGTGTTTAGATGGCTGGACATTTTTCAGAAAATACAGAAAAACATATTGCTTGAAAACATATGAAAACACATTTATAATGATGGCTAAGAATTATAAGTAGCATAGATACTCTGTGGCATTCAGAAATTAATTTTAACTGAGAAACATTTACACTCTTAGTGCAAGTAAATGAGATACTCTTACTGGAGTTATATCACTCACTGAATGATAAACATAGGAAATATTTATATAAATACGGTTGTATTCCTTCTCTCTATTCATACAGTACAGAGGATTTCTCATGGGAATAGTATAATCTATTTAACAATATTTGTGTTGATTTTTTTCAAATCTATTATTTTATATGCGCAATTTCAGATCCTAAATTTCCAAATCCGTGGAATTTTTTAAGATTCAGTAGCAACTGTAATCAAGATAAAACTTCTGTATAGATATAAGGAATAATTCAGACCTGCTATAATTAATCTCAAGCATTACAAATTGCATACAGTGCATTTTATTTACTAGCAGGTGAGAACAACACTAAAGCAAATGCCATTTGTTTAAACTGAAAGCACAACTGCCTCAGAGTGCTGGAGTCCTGATGAAACCATTTATATGTATTAGAAATCATTTTTCATTGAAATATATTAAAAGTGTTACAAATTATAGTCTCAGAGTTCTGTAGACTCTATAACAAGATTCACTCATAGGTTAATGGATGAAATGAGGACAAATGTGTAAGGATCAAAACAAAAAATGGATAAAAGATACTGAACTATCACATTGTTTGGGGCAATAAATACCAGATGTGTATAAGGAACAGTCTAGTCCTTTACTGCAAAATGTCTGTAGTTTAACATTCTACCTGTGGCATTAGCTATAAAAAGGATACTTTTAAAGCCCTAAGTAAGTAGGATAATAGTATCCTAAATCTAATAAAATGTGACATCAAATATCAGAAAATATGATTTTCTGCCAACCAGCCTGGTAAGCTACTTTATGTGACACTTTTCAAAAAGAGAACATTCTTCCTGTGTCTCTTAACATTGTGTCTGAGGGGGTAAACTGCCAGTTAGGGGACATGTGTGACGATGAAGAGACCCTCTGTGCAGCTGACATGTTGTCCACTCATGTATGGCTGCACGTCACCTCATTTTTGCTGCTGTAGGACCTGAGGCAAGTATTTGATGCAATAGTGGCTTTTTTCCTTCTCACTCAATATTTATTTTGTTTCTCTTTTCCCAAAGCTCTATAAAACTGGTTTGATAGGGATAGAGTTATTCTTTCTTTCTCTCTTTCTTTCTTCCTTTCTCTCTTTCTCTTTCTCTCTCTCTCCCTCTCCCTTTCTTTCTTCCACCCTTCCTCCTTTCCTTCCTCCTTTCCTTCCTCTCTTCCTTTCTTTTTTCCCCTTTTCCCTTTTCCCTTCCTTTTCCTTCCTTTTCCTTCCCTTTCCTTCCCTTTCCTTCCCTTTCCTTTCTTTCCTTTTTCCCCCTTTTCTCCCTTTTCCCTTTCCATTTTTTTTCTACTTCTAGTTCTTCATTCTAACTTATTGTCTTTCTAAGAGACCAAATGCATAATGTGCTGAGCACCATCAAAGTCACAGGAGACCAAAGATTGTAGCATCTTGCAAGTGCCGCTGAGTACTGCATGAAGTATGTATGCAAACCTGGTTCATTTTACAGATATAGGAGACAGAAAAGCAGTGGTAGCATGGTAGATTGGTTGGAAGCCAAAAGAAGCCAAAAGAAGGTGTGAGAAATGTTCACTTTCTCTTACATCTGCCTCGCAAACCCGCTGTGATGGGGTACCTTTGAAAAGGGAGATCACTGACGTTATTTTTCACTGTTAATTGGTGGCAGTTGGGTTGTCCCAGCCTCCCTCAGTGACTGGGTAGCAGCATTAGGATGCAGTAGAAAGGACAGACAATGCTGAAGCAAACCCAACAGATTTGCTTGCTGGTGTTAATATACATTTGATTTCTTTTTGCCTCCAGTCTTGGCTGTCCAAAGAGAAGGAGCAAAATCTCTCTGTCATGCACAACATCTTGATATGCACCTGCTTATCTTCATAAAATTCAATATAATCTTAGCTGGGATAGCTTGCTGATTTGCCATTGTCCCATGCTTAATATTCATAAGTCCTTCTGAAACCTAAAGAGCAGAAATGGATCTGCAACCTTAATTTTTGGGGTACTAATTGTATTTAATTTTTCCTGTTAAATTAATAGAAGATGTAGTAGGGCCTTTTGGCAACTTTATTTTACCCTACCACAGTTTTGCTAGAGTAACTCACAGAAATGTGAGCAGGGAGGCACGTGAATTATTTGTGCCGGAACAAAGTCTGAAATTAACCAAGCCATAAAATGTTTTCAGAAGGAACATAGATATTTTAAGTGACATGCAATACAAAACATACACAAATACAATGTGTAAAAAAAACATTTATATAACTTTATTGGATTTGCAGATAGTGTCAATATGATCAGAGTGACAAGACAGCTCATTTTAAGAAGATTTTTTCAGTTGCTTTCAAAATGGAATTTGCAAATTGTGCAAAATTTGCACAGTAAAGATCATAAGTGAGGAAAACAGTTTTCATTTACCTATGAAGCCTTTCACCTACACTCAGCCCATTAGGCCACCTGGTTTACAACTCCTGGACATTTACAGATTTTTGGATATGTTCTATTACAATTTTTTTTTTCCATAAGGAGTTTAGAAATATGAATTTCTAATTGAAAGATGGTGAAGGAACTACTTATAGATAAAGATTCAGAGCACAAATACAGTCTGTTCGCATCAATGTGTGAGTGGGGAAATGGTGCTGCAATTTATTTTTAGAATTTATAATATACTTCCAGGAACACTTATCCATCAATTGTATTATATTTGTAAAGAAAACCCAATATTGCTGCAAGGTGTGAAGATTTTATTGTCAATCATTGCAAATAAGCCCATCTCAATTTTAGTCATTTAGAATACTCTGCATATGCTTGCAGTGAATTCTGGAACCATGATGTACTTGATTAGAAGAAGGCTTTCATAACGGTAAATCCACTGAAAATTTCCCATAGTACTAAATACTTCATAGACAACACAGAATCATAGAAGCATCAAATATCCTGAGTTGAAAGAAACATGTAAGAATCATGGAGTCCAATTACTGACTCAAAAAATCTTCCCTCTCCCTAGTGACTGCTTTGGATACTTGACTTAATATTTGCCTTCCATTTACAAGTTTGACAGATTGATTATTCAACAAAATGGCTCAGCATTATATAAAAATAACTCAGTTTTTATGAAAGGCTGAAAAAATGTGTTATATATTTTAATGATACTTCATAGAAAGTGATGTAGTGTAAATGCAGGCCATGAGTTTGTGCTATGTGGGGTGGAGGGAAAGGCAATAATGGCTCTGCTTGGGCACTATTCAGCATCAGGACCTCTGTGCACAATGTTATGTGTTCTCCTTTCCTCCCTGAACCAGAAACAAGCCTCCTGTCCCTATACCATGCTCAGAAGAATGGGGGAATTTTTTTTTTTTTTTAAAGAGAAGTGTTGTCCTGCTGTAAAACACCTTTGCAACACAGTAGCAGCACGAGGCAAGCGCAGAGGTGATGGCACTAAGTTGTCATGGTTTACCAATGTCATTATGCAATAGTCATGATATCAGTGCCAGCCCTGCAAAAGATTCTGTGGAATTCCTTGAAGGGACAATTAAAATAATGGCAGGAGAAATACAGTGTTTATGCATTTTTTTCCTTAAAGTCTTTTCCAGAAATGATGGTTTCATCTTGCCCAAATACCAGCAGGGTTTTCACACTGCCAATTTTCCCATGTCTGTGTTGGTTAAACAGGGTTGTATACCAAGCCTGCTGTAAGTGGCAGTTCTTCAGCACAGATCACATAGCAAAAGCCCTACCTGAGCCCAGTGGTGTGCTGGTGGTGCCTTATGGCACTATGGAGGTGACAACAAAGGGCTGTCTCAGACCTCACGAGCCTTGATTGTTTCCTGTCATCTCCATTAGAGATTAGCATTTTTAGTTTTGCGACCATTTTAATTATAGTTTTCCTATTTCAGTTCTACTAAATGTGAATGAAGCAGGTGAAGTGCAGCCTGGTTGGAGAACTGTGCTGTTTAGAACTGGTTACTATCTTTAGCAGAGGAGCTGGAATTCATTCTCATCTCATTTGCTGAGCGCTCTATCATTAAAGTGTCATTGAGAACTGACGCCACTTAATTTTAGCAGCTTTCAATTCTCGTTTGCAGCAAGAATAGCTTTAAATGGAGAGGAGTGCAAATTACAGAGAGAGGGATATTTTTACACCACACTCAGCATTTTATCAAACAAAGCAGCCTCACGGGGAATAGGGGACAATACATTATAAAACCAAACTCTCCTCTGATGCTGGTAAATGGGTATTTAATCTTCCTATTGCAGGCATCCACTCTGATGAGCCTGTAATGAATATACTGCCTGGGACATTATGTGAGCTGTTGTGTTTTCCTAGTCCCCAAAATATCCTTTAGTTTTTATTTTGGGTGTGGTCTAAGCGTAAGCTTGGGAGCTCAGCTCTGCCTGTAGACAGCTGAGGAATCTGTACCTTGTTGCAGGCAAACCATTTTGGGACATATTTCCCTTCTCCTATTCATTGCATAATTGCTTTTTTCCTCCAGGTACAGACTGAACCCTTAGGGAGTTAAGGAAATCACTTACTTGGGATTGGTGGCAGATTTTAACCCATTCAGGGTTGTTTCCCTGCCTAACCAGATGCAAAATATCTTGCACTTAATCTTGAGATATTGTCTTTTTGTTGGAAGTTTGTTGCTGATGACATGTTAGATTTACATTTTTCATATAACTGTTATGTTTTTTCAACAGATATAATTGTGAAGGTACAAGTTTCTAGCTCCCAAATGAAATAATTTTATTGGAGTTAGGACACATTTGGAACAGGATAATGGATTAGAGCAATTAATTTCAATGCAAGAAGTACCAATTCATACATTTTTTTTGAAATGTTAAAAATGTTAGTTGAGGATAAAGAGGTACTTGAAGGCATATTTTACAGAATCATAGATCATAGAATAGCTTGGGTTGGAAAGAACCTTAAAGCCATCCCATTCCCTATATCCAGATGTGGACAGGGTTACCATTCAGCAGATCAGGCTGCCCTGGCCCCATCCAATCTGGCTTTGGGCACTTCCACAGCTTATCTGGGCAGCAGTGTCATAAAACTTGCTGCTAAAGCTCACCTTAAGGTAGGACATATCTGTTAATGATTTGGGCGTAGAAAGGATTACAGGGTTGCTGCAGTTCTTATGAGTCCAAGGTAATAAATACAGACAGGGTAAGGACTTGGTTGGGAACTGGAGTCCTGTTCAACCCCAACTCTAAGCTGTGCTGATGCCACTCAATTGAATTTTAAGTGTGATTAGTCTAATTTCAGTCAAACATATTTTTACAAATCCTGTTCACTTTATTCACTTTTTTTTTTTTTTTTCAGATGATCTCACTACGAGAAGAGTTAAGAGCAATGACATGCAACATGACTTCATTAGGGGATGATCTGAGACCCTTCAAGGATTTTTGCCCTTCAGGTATTGATGATGCCCTCTTTCTTTTGGTCATTCTATTATTGCTTTTGCCCCAAAGTTTGGGGTGTTTGCTGCTTGTTCTATGCCTTTCCTCTTCTTTCAGCTGTTGGACTTGTGACAATTGCTCACAGCATCAGGATCTTAATTCCTCTGCTAGGGGGCACAAATACCACAGTACACATCCCGGGCAAAGGAGGGGAGGAGGAGGAGAGAAGTGCCCACTGAGCATTCCATGACCCAGACTCCCAATAACCCATCCCATGGCTGGTGAACAGGTTGCAGGGTAGAATGCAGCTGAGTAATCGAATGACTGCTTAAAGCAGGGGAGAATCTGATGGGCCAGGTATGGACTGATGTTACAATTAATTCTGCCAGACGAATATTTCACCAGGTTACCTTGGTTTGACTTGATTACTTAGACCATGTGAGTGAAATGTGAATGATAGAGGTGTTGAGGACTCAAGTTCAAAGGGCTCTCTGTCAGCAGTCCACTTCTAAATGCTCATTGCACTGAGAAGAAAAAGCCCTAATTCTGTTTCACATCTTATGAAGACAAAAGACCACATATCAAATTCCATTTTGGCTTCTTTCCACTCACATGAATATTTATTTCATTTAATTCCACTTTCCCAAGTTTGCTTGTTTGTATTATTTTATGTTTAAACTATTTTCAATCAATCCAGTCTTCAGTATTTTGTTCCTAATTTAAGTTATCTTCACCTGAAGAGTTTCAGTGTTAGGCATTTCTCTGGCATAATTCTGTCTTCCCTTGGGCTTGCATTTGACACTTGCTCAAATAAATAGTATTGCTGCATCTCTTGTCTTTGGTCCCTTTAGAGTTTCATGTATCTAATCAAAGTCCCTCATAAGATCCTCTTTTCCAAACAACACAGGCCTACTTTCTTTAACCTCTCCGAATACATAAGACCCTAGAGTCCTTATATCATTCTGGATGCCCTTAGCTTAACTACTTCCATTTTTATGATATATTTTTAATTAAAAAAAACCCCAAAACTAAGACCCATACAGCCTACTCCAAAATATGGCATCTTTTTTTTTTTTTTTACTTACTGTCTCCATTTTAGATGTGATAGTACTTGATCTCTCTATCTTTTAATGCTTAATTTATGCTTTGGTTTGTATATTTACAAAATACAATCCTGCAAACAGCTGATTTTAGTCTTCATGATCAGGGTATTCAAGAGATCAACATTGTATCCTCGGCTTTGTATGGGTTTATTCTATTTTGTTCTACTCTGAGTGAAGTCAGACTCAGGCCTGTACACATTTGCAGTGGGACTTTGAATCCTTTTGATTCCTCCCCTTTTTTTTAGGACATCACATATGAATTTTGTCCAACCCAAATTAATTTTTATTAGATTGCAGTTCTACATGATCTACAGTGGTAGAGAAAGGTTATGCTGTCTTGGTGGGGCATGGAAGTCACAACTTATTTCAAGTGTATAAAATTGTAAAGTAATTGTAAAATGTTGCCACTCCTGAGGGCAGAGAATGATACTCGTGAATGCACCCGTGAGGTGGAAGGAAGCTGGCCTGATATTGCTGAGATTGCTGTCAGCAGCAAAATCACCCAAACCTTGTGCATTCAGCCTCTGTTCCTGCTGTGACAGCACAAAGCAGGATTGAAGAGACACTTGGCCATGGACAGAGTACAATTTCAAACCACCTCGAACTACAGACAGAGTCATAACTTAGGCCATCAGAGCATATTTTACAGAGAGGGGGAGGCTGGCTTTTACCTATAAAATGTTAACACTTAAAATAAAAATGTGTCAGTGTGTTTGATGGATAAATGGGACTAAACTGGAACCTCAACTTCAGTTTAAGTTCCATGTTGGAATTTTAAACAGTTTCTGCCTGTTAGTATTAGTCTCTCAATTGTTTGTAACACTACTGCTAACAATACCTCTGATTATGAGAGCCAAGAAAGATTATATGGAAAAAAAAATAAAAATGAAATGTCTGAACTTCTTTATTATCTTCGTAGAAGAAAGAGGTCAAATGTCAATGAGAGTGAGGCTTCCAATTTATTTCCCCATCTGTCAATTGTTCAGTGCTACATATTTTATTTAAAGTTTGATTCACTGTTTCCCTTGTATACTGAGTCATTTCTACGTGATGGCACTGCAGCACAAAATAGGAAATGAGAGGTATTTTAGAAGATACTCAAATTTGATGGTAGCAGTATGTTCATCAAAGGCTATATTGTAATACTTTTCAAACATTTAAAACAACAGGTTTTCAAAGTAAGAAAATTAAAGAAATAAACATGGAAGTTCAATTTCTTCAGCCAGTGTAGGCAGAAGTTTCTGTTTTATTATTAGTCTCTGGACTGAGACCCAGAGAGCAATATTTTCTTGATAGTTGATTTATATTTTCTTATGCATTCTAATTTTTCTCTGTAACCATAAATTCAGTATAAAGCTACTGAAAGGTGCAGGATAGATTCCACATAAAACTGAGTAAACTTCTTTATGCACTGAGCAGGGACCCAAGTATCACCAGTTTGCCTTGACTATTACTTAGCAGGGTTTTTTCTGTTTGCAGAGG